>RJVU01070129.1:2643185-2681726 GCA_003731715.1 Anabarilius grahami
TGTTAACTTTAGCTCTTTATTTAACTTTATTTATTTATTTCAATTTCATTCATTTTCTTGTTATTCTGGGTTAATAATCCAGTTAATATGAATAAAGTTTAAGTGTCTGAGGATGACCAGGGCTTACTTCTGAGCGTCTGCTGTATACACAAGAACAATGTATTTATATTACAACAGACTTCATTTTATAAAAGTTCAAATTGTCCTATACACCAGAATGACTCAGCTTTTTCATCTTCACAAGCAGGCATCAGTTCTGCAGGATCCTTCTAAAGTGCTGCCCATTGCACTGACATCTCCTCCCCACCATCTTAAACCATCTGGAGTTGGACATTCCCCACGGATGCACCTCCTTCCTGCCAATGGCATACTCTCTTCTGAAGCTGCTAACAAACTTTCCTCCCTTCCAGCTATGGACTGGACAACCATCGTCCTGTCTGTGTTGTGTTGGCAGGTCAGACATATTATAAAAGTCCAGTAATGAGCTTTGGCAACACAGAGGCATATATATATATATATATATATAAACACTCTGTCTCCTCCTGTCCACCTGAGAATGCTGGCAGCATGCGTGTATTCTCAAAGCACAATCTGGAAGAGCTGTTTCTGCCTCCTCCTCTGCTGTCTATAGACACCCAGAGCTGTTAAAGACAATTTTTATATCCTGCCACAGGATATAAATGTATACATGTCATTTCCATGTATACAAACTGTTATTTTTCACAGTCAGTTTGTTTCGTTGAACACAAATTCATATATCCACTTTATTAGCTACACCTTCCTAGTACCAGTTTAGACCCCTTTTGCCTTCAGAACTGCCTTAATTCTTCATGGCATAGATTCAACAAGGTGCTGGAAACACTCCTTAGAGATTTTGTTTCATATTGTCATAATAGCATCACACAGTTGCAGCAGTTTTTTCTGCTGCACATCCATGGTGCGAATCTACCATTCCACCACATCCCAAAGCTGCTCTATTGGATTGAGATCCGGTGACTGTGGAGGCCATTTGAGTTTAGTGAACTCATTGTCATGTTCAAGAAACCAGTTTGAGATGATTTGAGCTTTTTGACATGGCGCGTTATCCTGTTGGAAGTAGCCAACAGAAGACACTGTGGTCATAAAAGGATGGACATGGTCATCAACAATACTCAGGTTGGCTGTGGCATTTAAACAACGCTTAATTGGTACCAAGGGTGTGCCAAGAAAATATCCCACACTCCATTACACCACCAGCAGCCTGAACCGTTGATACAAGGCAGGATAGATCCATGCTTTCATGTTGTTTACACCAAATTCTGACCCTACCATCTGAATGTCGAAGCAGAAATTAGAACTCACGTTTTTCCAATCTTCTATAGTCCAATTTTGGTGAGCCCATGTGAATTGTAGCCTTAGTTTGCTGTTCTTAGCTGACAGGAGAGGCACCGGTGTATCTTCTGCTGCTTATAGCTCATGTGCTTCAAGGTTGGACGTGTTGTGTGTTCAGAGATGCTCTTCTGCAGACCTCAGTTGCAATGAGTGTTTATTTGAGTTACTGTTGCCTTTCTATCAGCTCAAACCAGTCTGGCCTTTCTCCTCTGACCTCTGGCATCAACAAGGCATTTTTGCCCACATAACTGCTGCTCACTGGATCTTTTCTATCTTTCAGACCATTGTCTGTAAACTCTAGAGATGGTTGTTTGTGAAAATCCCAGTAGATCATGTGTATGTGTGTGAGTGTGTGTGTTAAATAGTGTGTGTGTGTGATGCAGTTCAGGTGTGTGCGCAATCAGTCCCAGGAATGAGGGCCTATGGGAAATGGAGTCCCAATGGTGGCGAATCAGTATTGAGGTGATGGCTCCCTCCGACGGTCCGGAGGATGAACCGGGGGAGCTACATTCATGACAGTCTACATGCCTAAATGCATTGATTTGCTGCCATGGGATTGGCTGATTAGATATTTGCATTAATAAGCAGCTGAACAGGTAAGTGCCCGGTGAGCGTATATGTCGGAAAACCAGAAGAACTACATAACATGCAATGCATCACTGTGTTTTTTTCTTTATATCAGTACCTGTGTTAATGTGTCCCAGTCACATTCAACATGACATTGCCATTTAAGAGCTATAATTGGAATAATTTTGTGTAAAATATATCACATTTAATTACATTATATGCAATGTACCTCCTTGCATAATGCATCCATAAGGAGAGTAAATGCCTAAAATGGCCAACATCCTAAACTAACTTCACTGTCAGTTTGTTGTGTTGGTTTATTGCAGCGCTGGCATCGAGGTAAGAACAAATGCAACCAGGGAGTTCATAAACCTGAGCCACTAACAACCAAAACAAAGCAGCAGAAAAGAAAAAAAGTGAATAAAGTTGATTTGTTGAGTTTTCCGGGTAAAGAAAAAAAAAAGAAAACCTTTCTTCTGAAACACGTTCGGCTCAAGAAGTGTTCCTTCTTATGCCTTATGCTCATGCCATAGATAGATATTTATAGATAGATTTTTTTTTTCTTCATTTTCACTCTCTACCTAATGAGCTCATCAATGTATTCATCTGACCTTACGACAAAACCGTTTTTTACTGCTACAGGCCGGTTCAAACATCAAAATATGCATTTTCAGGTACTTTCCAGAGAGGTTATTGCAGTGCAGGAATTTCCTTGGATCATGAAACTTTAGAGAGTGTCAGAGGGTAAGTGTGAAATGAACATACTGAATTGTTAGCCTTCAAACACACTGGTAAGATGTTTATAAAGGTCAAAACATCTGCTGTAAGCCGCTTCATACATAAGCATTTTCAGTTTATTTTAAGGGGGTCAGTGAGGTTTAGAGATATTCCAGGATCATAAAACTTTAGGAAATGCCAGAGGGCTGATCTCCGATGAAAATTTCAAAATTTTAACCTTGCTGGAAAGGCTTTTCAGGAAAATAAAACTCCAAAACAAAGTAGGCATCATGATTTTTTAAAACCAATGGCTTCTTAAAAACACTTCCAAGTATGAAAGGGAAATGCATCATATCATTGCTTGCATGTGAAACGAATAGGGTTTAAGAAACAGTTCACCCTAAAAATGTACTCATCTGTTTTGTTCCAAACCAGTTGAAATGTTTTAATCGATGCTGACTAAAAAATATTACCATATGCCAAAGCTCACATCTAGCCCATTTTTGCATCCAAAATAAAATATGGTGTATTTAAAATGACATGAGGGTGAGTAAATGATGTCAGAAATTTCGTTTTTGGGTGAACTACTCATTAAAAAAGAAAATAAATCTCTTTTGGACTTGTTTTCCCACATCTAGAACTTATTAGTAATTTAAGGGGAATCACATCAATATGAAAGGTCAACCTCTCCTGACAGTTAATATTTCTCATAAAAAGTTCTATATATATGTGTGAGGATACATTTTCTCCACCAAGAACTCCATATCTCTTCGACATATGCGTAAATTGCCACGCACAAGCTCTTGAGGAAGATCTAAAGACTACTGGCATATCAAAGAAGACTTGCTACAGATCAGCTATCTCTCTATATTTACATCTAAATTGCTTCATCTTACTTTCCAATCCAGTTGTGAATAAGCAGAAATATGAGAATGACATCACCCAGCTACTGTATGAATAATTAGATGTAATCTAATTGTGTTTTTTTTTTTTTTTTTTTTTTTCGCACCCAAGAGAAATGGAGTGTCAGTGCGTTTCACAATTGCGATGATAATTGAATTTCCCATGACTGCATTTGTTTGATAGGGGCAGCCCTCACTTTAGGGGTGAAGCTGATGATGGAATTGACTCTGTAATTATACGGGAGTTCTAACGAAGTGTATGTTGGGGAAATATAATGTCTGCTTTGCTGCAAGCATGGCGTTGACCTATATTTGAACCTTTTATTTTAAATGCAATTATGGAACATTCATTCACAGGCCCATAGGCTGCAGTATTACTGTAGTATGCATACTGTGCAGAGTATGTGGATTTTCTGTATGTATGGGATTCCTTAATTGCCTACTACATTTGATAAAATGTGCAGGATACAAAAGAACACACAGCAAGGGATATTGGATCCCACAATGCAATGTGTTTGACTTGAGACTGTCATAACAGGCAGTCAAAAGTTAAAACGTGATTTGATATTATGATAATAGCGATAAAGAAATCTTTATCATAAAAAAGAAAGAAATCCTTGTCATCAACCCCTTTAAAAAGATGGATAAACTTAATTTAAATTGTCTTTTTCCCCCCATGTACCTCTTTGCTATCCTTAAACAAGAATTAACTTCATTGAAACAATTATAATGATAGCATGACCTGCATACATGATAATTCAGATTCATCAAAAGTCTGGGTAATGCACATGAACGATGCCAGGTGTCTTTTGTTATTTAGAAAAGAAAGAAAGAAAAAATGTTAGAATGGAGTCTGCTGAAAGCTGATTTTCATTTAAAAACACCAGTCATTTCTCTTCTGCCTCTTTTACTATCCTTTCAGCATCATGAATGGAAATCAATGAAATGATGATAATGATAATAATGATGAAGACAGTAAACATAATTTGCTATTTTATATAATAGCAGTATGCACAGCAGACTTTAATTCAGCATCACGGCCCATTGTGCATTCTGCATCATCTGCAATGTCAAAATGCAACTAATCGGAAACAGACTAAATTTCCCTTGATAGGCCAGATTTCATCACATGGTTTTAACACATTAAATCCACATGCTAGCAGTTTGAGAAATGAATAATAATGATGCTGGGTGTCTTTTGTTATCTATGGAAAGGGGATATCTAAGAGAAACAAAAATGCAGAAAAAGACACGGAATCATGTAAAAATCAGTCTTTTAGATAAACATGTAATAAATGTGTATGACTTTTCCAGTCAGTTACTTGTAATTAGTAGATTTATATATCCTGAAAGTTGCAGGAAACTGTGAGATCCCAGTGTGTGTGTGTGTGTGTTCTTGTTTATATTACATTGTGGGGACCCACGATGTAATAAAAACCTGAGATCACCTACATCGTGGGGCCCAGCCAGCGGTCCCCACGAGGGAAATGGATTAATAAACATACTAAATGATGTTTTTTTGAAAATGTAAAAATGCAGAATGTTTCCTGTGATGGTTAGGTTTAGGGATAGGGGTAGTGTAGGGGGATAGAAAATACAGTTTGTACAGTATAAAAACCATTACGCCTATGGAATGTCCCCACAATTCACAAAAACAAACGTGTGTGTGTGTGTGTGTCTATATATATATATATATATATGTATTTGACAATATTTCACATTAAAAAGAAAGCTGCTCCTAAAATTCACTCCAGATTTTCCAGGATTTTCTTATCTGCCATCCTCCTTCATTTTCACATTCTCTTTCCTGCTGTCTCTCTGCATCTGTCTCTCTGTCAAATCTATTCTTAGAGTAGAATTGTGTGTTTGGCAACGGTACAATGAGATATAGATCTCGTTAATTCCTGCCTCGCAGCATCTTTTAAAACAGCCCATCACTGGCCTCCCATTGCTCATGCCTCATTCTGTTTTATATGCACAAACACTAAATAATTAGACTCTGCCATCATCAATAAGAATAAAATGAAGCAACATCTACTGAGAGACTCATGGTGACAAACAACAAAATAGGCTATTGGATTTTTGTATGCAACAATAGTGTAAAGTCAGAGAAGAGAGTCAACTGTCTTTCAAACATGCATCGAATGACCTCAAAAAGGGAAAACTGTGGTGCATCAAAAAAAGTAACTAAAATTCTATAAGAAAATACATTTTTGAGAGCATGCATATTGCACCATATGTATTTAAGCTAAGTTTGTGAGCAAATACCAAATAATCTCTTCTGAAAATCTTTGGTATAATCAAGATATTTACAGTGTGTGTGTATACTTCCCAAAGTTAATAGCAAGACATATGCAGATGCTTTAATGTGCATTCTTTTGTTAAGTTCACAAAATAAGTGAAGTGAAGTGAGTGAGTGAGTGAAGTGACATGTGGCCAAGTATGGTGACCCATACTCGGAATTTGTGCTCTGCATTTAACCCATCCAAGTGCGCACACACACAGCAGTGAACACACACCCGGAGCAGTTAAAAAGTTTAAGTTGACAAGAAACGGAAGTTGAAATAGTCCTTTCTTCCCTATTGTGACGAGTGAAACTGCTTCTCAAACAAGAAAAATATAGGGCGGGACTTGATTTAGTCCATTGGGAAATAACTGGATGGTTAAATGGTTGTGGTTTGCTATTGGTGGATCTCATTTGTGTGACAGGTTACCCCGCCTTCATGCCAGTAAACACGTCATCAGAGAAAAGATGATTTGATTTCATGGTGACTCTAAGCTAAGTTTGTAAACAAATACATAATATTTTCTGATACCTTTAATACAATCAAGATATTTGATTTAAACTTGGTATATTGGGCAAAACATCCAATCAGTTTCCAAAAGTAGTTAATAGTAAGACATTAGGATTTTATGCTAAAATAAATGTTGCACTGTGTATTCCTTTGTAAAGTGCACACACAAAAAGTTAAAGTTAAAAAGGTTTAAAGCAATTTTATGATTAGACAAAGTTGACATGAAACAATCGAGAGGTCTGAAGTGTGTGTGTGTTGCAGGAGGAGGTGTGGCCTGCAATCTAGAGCTGTAGAGGTCCTGAGTTCCTGATTGGTCCAGTCCCTGTCTATGCTCCAGTTATAAGGACCTCCCCAAATATTCTACGAGGCAGAATGTGTGCCACTTGTATTGCTCTTCCCTTCCCTTGCTTTCTGATTGTGTATATTTTGAGTTTAGTTTGCTTTGTAAGGTCGACCTATGCTGTTCAATTTGCTGATTCAGACTCATTTCATTGTAAAGATTTTGTAAATATTTTAAGGGAAGTAGGGAGTGTGACGCCATTTATTTTGATTGTACCGTCAATTGGTTTAGGGTGTAAGCGAAGTTGTGTTGTATTTTTCTTTGGGTTTTCTTTTCTTTTAGGGAATTCAGAGGGTATTCAATTATTTTTCTTTGTTATTTTGGCCTTGTCCACTCCTTAGCTAAATCCCTTTATTTCTGGTTTCCACCTGTTTTTTGTTTGTTTGTTTTTTGTAAATTAACACCTTTGTTGGAAATTTACGTTGTGAGTGCACATTCGTTTATGTCACGGCTGATCCTATACGGTCGTAACAGAAGACAGAGCATCATCTGAGCAGTAACATCTTCCTCAGGGTCTATTTTTCTGATATTCCATTTAATTTTACAAATTTTACAAAAGTACAAATTCACTCTCTCCACCCCCCCAAATAAAAACAGATGTTTCAACACTAAAACACAACATTTGGGGCCAGATTTACTAACAGCTTGTGCCAGCAGTGTTTTTTGGTGTAAAAAAATAAAATAAAATAAATAATACAGTCAGGATTTACTAAAGACAGTGAAAAAAATAGCGCTGAAAAGGCATGGACAGTTATTTTTACGGCACAATTTATGGGAGGAGAGTATTTAAATGAATCATGCAAGGTGATTTACTAAGGTTTGCGCTAGTCAATTTACTGGTATTTGCACCATTATTTACCGACCAAAAAAAGCATGTCTTAAACCAGATGCTAATTTGCAATGCTCTTGGTAGATTGCATTGGTCATTACGGAAATGATCCTGCTGCGCCTGGGTTCTTTAATTTGTGTGTCGTCAGTAGATCACGCGCAGAACTTTCCACTCCCGTCGGCACTTTTTTCTGTTTAGTAAACCTGCCCCTTGGAGTTCTGCAGAAGAGCTAACATGCTATAGAAGTACACAGAAAGTCAGTGAGAAGCACAAGAGTTTAAATTTGGGTCTGTTCCACACACAAAGCCATCATATGACTTTAGAGGACTCTATATAATAAAGTGAGTATGTTATGTGGAGCACTTTTATAGTGATGTTGCGTCCTTTTTGAGGTTTGACATCTTTCGTCCTCATTTACTGTAATTGCGTTGCAAAAAAAGCGATCAGCATGTCCTTCAAAAGTTCTCCTTTTTTGTTCTTTAGAAGAAAGAAAGTACTGCAAATGTTGACATTTTTAGGTGAACTACATTTGGGTGAACAATATCTAGCTAACACAAGCAACAACTATTGTCTGTGACAGGGAAATGCCTTTTTAATGTTTTAAAAGACTTTATGGGTAAGGTGATTGTTAGGGTTAGTTTCTAGACAAATAAATTATTCACTGCATATTACACAAACTAACAATTTTATATCTACCCTTATGAATTCTTCCACACTACTGATTTTTTAAACATACATATGAGACATGAACACACACAGGAGCAATAACATCTGCTGTCTGTAAATAAGCAAAGGCAAATTAAGGCTAATTAATGGTGTATTTTGCCGGCCTTTGGCATATTTCCCAGTGTCGACGCTACAGCATGAGCATGGGAGGGGGGTCGTCATAAGAACTTAACTTTACATTGGAGTGCATTCTGACCAGCACATTTTCTCTGGCATACTGTAGTTTTGGCACAGGGTTTGTATGCTGACAACAGGAATTACAGAGCTATACTGGCACAGCAAGACTCCACTAGTAGAGCTGTGTCTGCCAACAAGCAGTCACACTATAAAGGTATATTGATAATAGAGTTAAGGGCGACAGCTAAGGATTTTTACCCCAAATATTAGCTTTACTGAGACAAAGAGAGTTTAGATGTAGCTATCAACAGTCAATCAACAAAATTTTAAATTAAAAAAAATGTACTAATGTTGTTCTAAATTTGTATGAAATTTGCAGCTCCTCTCTTCCCAGACTGTCAGTAATGCTTTGTTTAGTTCCTGTCTCTATGAAGCCCCTCCTTCTGAAAAGCACAATGTGCACTGATTGGCCGGCTGGACCAGTGTGTTGTGATTGGTCAACCACTTTGGGTGTGTTTGGGGAAATGTCCCGCCCCTTACCATAACTGTAAGTTTCAACACACTACCAACTAGCTCAACCAGGCCTTGTCCCTTTATTCTGCATATGCCTTGGGTGGGAATTATTTAAATGAGGAATATTGTGACGTGTTCGTTCCCAAAAGAAAACTCAAGGCGTTTCAGGGAGTTCAGAAACAGTGCTCACTGATATAGAGAATAGCTCCCTTTGGGGTGACTTTGGAACACTGTAGACCTTTTGCATGCTCAAACAGCAACGTTACATAAAGTTGAAAATGTAAAAAAGCATAATAGAACGGTGAAACTTTACTTGAAGAAAACCATGGCCCAGTTTCACAGACAGGGCTTAGATTAAGCCAGGATTAGGCCTTAGTTTAATTAGGGTATAGCTTTTATAAACGTACCCTAGAAAAAAAAAAAAAGAAAAAAAAAAACATTACTGGTGTGCATCTTGAGACAAAACAAAAACACTGGCATATTTTAAGATATATCAGTGCAAGTTGCTTTCAGTTGAAACAGCTCAAACTTGCATTTTAGTCTAGGACTAGCTTAAGCCTTGTCTGTGAAACCGGGGGCATGTGTATCTGACGATACAATATGAACAGATTTAAAATAAATATGTTCAAATAAAAACAATCAGTTAAAAACATACTGGCTCAGTCTTCACCAGCAAACACTTTTATCCCCATTCTTGAGACCTGTCTGCTCTGTTCTTTGCACAGAGATCTCTAATATCAGTCCACCGTGACACGGCGCTCTTCTAAAACCCTGTCTCGTCACTCAAGCGTGAGGCCATCTGGAGAGGCAGGCAGCTCAGCCCCAGGATTTCATTTCCGATGCTTGGCTATGCAGCTCTGCCCTCCACACTCCTGCTAACTTGGGCGAATTCCCCACGAGGGCTCGATCAAGTCCACAATCTAAGTCAGTAATGCAGTCCTGGGCTCATGATGATAGCTACTATTACATATGGGACTGTATTGTTTGCTCTGATGATAAGCCAGTGAAGGGGAGAGACAGTGAGTGTATCTGTCAGCATAAAAGAGAGAGGGGGAAAAAACAAACATACAAAAAAAAAAAAACTAGTTTGTTTCACCCTCTGGATTTTTTGGTGTGTATATGTGCGGGACACGTTTGTTTTGTGTCTCTGATGTGGCCAGACACACAGAGAAAGAGTGTTTTGCTTCTGGGAATCTTGACTCATCCACATTTTCTTTGAGTCACATCTGAATAATCACCCAATACTACAATGTAAATACCAGAATATTGCCAGAAGACATTTTGGCCGTACGCTCTGTGATAACTTATCATAATTGTATATACTCCACGAGAGGATAGATAACATAAAAGAGTCTATGTGTAATTTATTACGGCTGTCATTTTACAAATATTTGCCTGTAATATTTTCAGTTACTGAGTTCAAGCTTGGTTAAATTATTAATTAAGCTCTAGATATGATTGTTCTATTCTATTCTATTCTATTCTATTCTATTCTATTCTATTCTATTCTATTCTATATTTATATTTATAAATGCAAAAAAACTTGATCTAATGACTGTATGTTCATTCACAGATGTTCCAGGGGCTGTATTCACAAAACATTTTATTTTACCACTAAGAGATCTCCTAAATAGCAGTAAAAGTTTTTAGCTAAGAGTTTTCTCTTAAAACCTATTCACAAAGCTGCCGAGACAAACTTTTACTAAGGAATAGACTGAAGTCTTAAGCTAAGAGTAAGGGCGGGGTTGACCTCGTTGCTATGGAGTATACACACAGTGATTGGCTGATGGGGGAGGAGTCAGCAATTTAATCATAGAAATATTGTAGAATGAGGTGTCATATTTCCTTCTTAAAATATAGGTTTTAAAATACAAATGTTGCCCTATTCAAATAAATATTTTAATAAAAATGTTGCCATATTCAAATAAAGGTTTTAAAATGTAGGCTAAGTGTCACTAATTAAACTAGTATATACAGTGAATTGTGGACCGCCTCTTGGATGTCTGCATCTCGTAGCCCTCAATATCCTTGGACAGCACACCAAATGCGCTTATTTTTTTCTTATTTTTTACTCTATTCAATCATTTGTAAATGTGAACTCATGTAAACCACTGCCACAGGTAATCGGACAATATGTATTTATCTGTTAAATATTTTTTTTGGCATCTAATTGTAGATTTAAATCTATAAATCAAAATGTATTGCATTTATGAAGAAAAAGAAAGGCTCTGTCGCTATTGCCTCATGATGTACAATGTCTTTGGGTGGATTAGGACTGTTTGTGATTTGGTCTTAGTGACTTAGGAGTCCTCTTGACTACTCCTAACGTTTCACAGATAGGAGCTAGTTTTAGCGCTAAAATGCTTTGTGAAATACTCTTAGAGCAAAAATTTAGGACTCCTAAAATTAGGACTGACACGCCCATTGTTTTTAAGAGTTTCTCCTAAATCGGCAAGTTAGGAGCTACTTTTAGCCTTAAGATGTTTTGTGAATACGGCCCCTGGTTTCTTTGTATCCTCCTCAATAATGGTACGATCTGACTAAAACTGACTATTATGTCACTTAAAGGGTTAGTTCACCCAAAAATGAAAATTCTGTCATTAATTACTCACCCTCATGTCGGTCCAAACCTGTAAGACTTTTGTTCATCTTCGGAACACAAATCTTTTTGATGAAACCTGAGATATTTCTGTCCCTCCATTGAGAGCTTCGCAACTGACACTTTGATGCTTCAAAAAGTTCATAAAGAGATTGTAAAACTAATCACTTTATATGATGAACAGATTGAATTTAGGCTTTGATTCACTTAAAAACATTGATCAGCTCACACATCAGTTGTGGTAAACGGAAGCTTAAGCATGTTTGCTTGACGTGCGAGAACCAATGAGGTTTATTATTGAGTGTTGAGCAGCACGTTTCAAATTCCACAAGAACCAATGAGGTTAATTCTCATGTTACACAGCATGTTTGAGCTTCCGCAAGAATGAATGAGGTTCATTCTCGTGTTAAGGAGCATGTTTGAGCTTCCGCAAGAACCAATGAGGTTCATTCTTGTGTTACACAGCACGTTTGAGCTTCCGCAAGAACCAATGAGGTTCATTCTTGTGTTACGCAGCACGTTTCAGCGTCCGCAAGAACCAATGAGGTTAATTCTGGTGTTACGCATCACTTTGGAGCTTCCGCAAGAACCAATGAGGTTTATTCTGGTGTTACGCAGCACGTTTGAGCTTCTGCAAGAATGAATGAGGTTCATTCTCGTGTTAAGGAGCATGTTTGAGCTTCTGCAAGAACCAATGAGGTTCATTCCCATGTGTTAAGCAGCACCTTTTAGCTTCCGCAAGAACCAATGAGGTTCATTCTCATGTTAAGCAGCACGTTTGAGCTTCCTCAAGAACCAAAGACGTTCATTCTCGAGTGTTACACAGAACGTTTGAGCTTCCGCAAGAATGAATGATGTTCAATCTTGTGTTAAGGAGCACGTTTGAGATTCTGCAAGAACCATTGAGGTTCATTCTGGTGTTACGCATCACGTTTGAGCTTCCGCAAGAACCAATGAGGTTCATTCTGGTGTTACGCAGCATGTTTGAGCTTCCACGAGAACCAATGAGGTTCATTCTTGTGTTACGCAGCACGTTTGAGCTTCCGCAAGAACCAATGAGGTTCATTCTTGTGTTACGCAGCACGTTTGAGCTTCCGCAAGAAACAATGAGGTTCATTCTGGTGTTACGCAACATGTTTTAGCTTCCGCAAGAACCAATGAGGTTCAATCTGGTGTTACGCATCACGTTTGAGATTCCGCAAGAACCAATGAGGTTCATTCTCGTGTTACGCATCACGTTGGAGCTTCCGCAAGATCCAATGAGGTTTATTCTGGTGTTACGCAGCACGTTTGAGCTTCTGCAAGAATGAATAAGGTTCATTCTCGTGTTAAGGAGCATGTTTGAGCTTCTGCAAGAACCAATGAGGTTCATTCCTGTGTGTTATGCAGCACCTTTTAGCTTCCGCAAGAACCAAAGACATTCATTCTCGAGTGTTACACAGAACGTTTGAGCTTCCGCAAGAAACAATGAGGTTCATTCTGGTGTTACGCAACATGTTTTAGCTTCCGCAAGAACCAATGAGGTTCATTCTGGTGTTACGCATCACGTTTGAGATTCCGCAAGAACCAATGAGGTTCATTCTCGTGTTACGCAGCATGTTTGAGCTTCCGCAAGATCCAATGAGGTTCATTCTGGTGTTACGCAGCACGTTTGAGCTTCCGCAAGAACCAATGAGGTTCATTCTGGTGTTACGCATCACGTTGGAGCTTCCGCAAGAACCAATGAGGTTTATTCTGGTGTTACGCAGCACGTTTGAGCTTCTGCAAGAATGAATAAGGTTCATTCTCGTGTTAAGGAGCATGTTTGAGCTTCTGCAAGAACCAATGAGGTTCATTCCCGTGTGTTATGCAGCACCTTTTAGCTTCCGCAAGAACCAAAGACATTCATTCTCGAGTGTTACACAGAACGTTTGAGCTTCCGCAAGAATGAATGAGGTTCATTCTTGTGTTAAGGAGCACGTTTGAGATTCCGCAAGAACCAATGAGGTTCATTCTGGTGTTAGGCAGCACGTTTGAGCTTCCGCAAGAGGTTTGTTCTCGCACGTCAAGTGTTCGCTTGATCAATGTTTATATGTGAATAAAAATCTGTTCACCATATAAAGCAATCAAATCTCTTCAGAAAAGTAATTGACATAATTTTCATTTTTGGGTGAACTATCCTTTTAATGCATTCTGGTTGATTCAGCAAATCAAGTGACTTGCATAAAACCATTTTATTTATATTACGAGTTTATTTAGATGTTACCACATAAAGATCATTCTTTTCATTAGAATCAAGACTATATGAGAGCGCATCTCCAGCATGTTTACTTCAACAGCTTGCAGTTACAAACCTGCAAAAAACAATTTCAGATGAGCAATGGTCCCCATGCAGAGAACACCCACATAGTGTCACATAACGCAATCGCCGTCCTCAAAGCACCCATCAGGCACCAAAAAACACCCATCAAAGATACCATTTTCCACCAAAAAGAGGGTTGTTTCCTGACAACCCGCGGTGGATCAGTGAAGTACCTTGACTGTGACTAACACAGGATCCGTTGCACTGAACACTTCAGCTCATCCGAGTCCGGCATATGAATCTCCCAAGAGAAATCACTTTCTTTTCCATGATACTGCTTCTAATGACAGGCTATGTTCATGACGCCTGGTTGCTCATGTTTCGAACGAGTCTTTCATGAACACGTTCCCCACAGCAGGGGACTGTCTGTAATGACATGTTTCTGCTGTGAAAGTTTAGATAAATCCTTTTGAAAGACGTCGCTTGCTGATGAGCGCGTGATTAAATCCCGTCCATAATTTATTTGACTGTCAGATGCATTTAATTATGATGGCTCATGAGAGAAAAAAAGATCTAGAGGTGACTTACCACAATCCACGACATACTTCTAGAGTAACGCTTGCAGACTTTCAGCTTCTCTGCATCTGCTGACTTTCACCCTCTGAAGTCAACATTTTTGATTTCTCAAAATGATCATCTCACTGATAGTTTTCATTTGTTCAGCCAATTTAAATTTATTTGTTGATGAAATGCAAAATGTCTCATTCAACCAAATCATTCTCCTCAAGGCAACACAGGTATCTTGTTTAAAAACAATGATTATTATTATTAAAAATAATAATAATTTTAAGTGTTCAAAAATGTTATATTAAAAAATTGAAATAAGATACACAGAGGTTTTATCAATGATAGAAATCAACAAAAAATGACACAAATCATAAATGGTAAATAACAATAATTCTATAATAACATAAAATACATAAAAATTTGAATAAAAAAATGATTGTTTAATTCCAAGCATTTGGCAGAATATTGCTATCTGGAATGTGTCTTAAAAAGTGTCATTAATTTTATTTTTAATCTGTGACAAAAAAAAAAAAAAACAGCAGTACTGGATGAAATGTAATTGCTTTTGACAGAGCACTATTCCACAACAGAATATTTTGTTTGATGTGACATAAAACCGAATCGTCTTTGTTGCATTACTCTCAACACTATTTTAAGTCTATTTTCAATAATCAACAAATTATCTCCTAATTTTGTTCACTGAAAGAGTGGCCCTTGGAATTTAAAGCATGTTAATCCACCTCATCATTACACCTAATGTTGTATGGCAGAGTGCTAATGGATATGTTAAAAACAATTTAAATCACACAACATTCTAATTATTATCTTATCACAATAGTTCAGCATGCACGGCAGTATTTCAGTGAGGTATATTCCCAGGTTCCGCGCCACCTCTCCTCCAGACGCCTCCCACCCGACGTGCGCACATTGCCGGGCCACGTTGTAACGATGTGAATCTCATTTGCTAACACAAAGTCACACATTATTTCTGAAACATCCTGCCAGATAAAATTCGTATTGAAAACAGAGGCTGCTGTTCATTGTCTCCCCGGTTGCCGAGAGACAGTGGCGGATGCTGCCATATGGCGGGCCCTTCATTTGCATGTTTGCCTCATCAGAGCTTCATCTGAGGTGCACAGAAATCAGAACGAAACTACTATGATCATTGCCTCAGAACAACAATATTCCATCATTACACTAATGGCTTCCGTCGCAGGCCACACAGTGGTTCTGTCATCAAGGGGAAATCATATTGTTGTTGATATTGCAAGATAATGCTTTTTGCATTATAATTTTGAAACAATCTAAATAAAGTAATAGTGAAAAAAAATAATTAGTTTGCCCTCAAAAGTCTCTAACTTAAAAAAAAAATGTATTTGAAGCTATAGCACTAAACTGCAGAGGCGGAAGTCTGCAGTAGGCTAAAGTCTCAATTTTAATTGCTTAAATGGGTCATGTCATACATTTTTTTATTATATATATATTTATTTTTATTTTCTCTGAGGTCCACTTATAATGTTTTGCACCAAAAACAAACATAAATTAGTTTTTTACTACTATTTTCCTCCCTCTTTCATGCTACTTCAAAAAAACCTTTTTTTTATTTCATGCTGTGGTACTTATAAAACTTGTATGTAAGTGAAATGAGAAACAGTACAAAAAATGTTAAAATAACAAAATGCAATTTCTGAGATATACACTTATGTCTCAGAGATAGCAGAAAATCCCATGAACAATAACCACAAATCATTGACGTCAATGACCAGCAATCATTCAATCGCTTCAGATGCTGCTAACATAAAGCGTGCATGTTCAAAGTTATTTCTGACTTGTCTAACCTACTTTTGGAAACAATTTTGCTTTGTCTTTTGACCTGATTTAGCCTTGCTCTGGTTTTCATGTAAGGCATAACTTGTCAGATCCTTTGGCTTATCTGTTGAGTTTGGCAGATGTCTTTTGTTAGTTTTATTGGAGATCACAGGTATGCTTCAGCTTTGTCTCTTAAAATTCTACAGAAGAAATCAAAGAGACGCAAATGAGACATGCTCAGATGATTTGGTCTTGGACGAATAAGATGAGCAATGAGAGCAATTGATTTATAATTTCAGATGTTAGTAGGGAAAAGAAATATTAAAATGTATTTGAAATACATTTATTTTGTGCTAAGTATACTAAAAATACAATAACATATTTATGTGCTAAATAAAAATATCCTGCAATTGTACTTTTGGTATACTAAACTGGTATACTTAAAGTCTGCTAAATTAGAACAACTAATTTTGTACTTAATGCACTTTATAGTGCTGAGGTCCAACTAAAGATATACTGACGTATATTTGATTGTGCTGAAGTGGAACTATAGCAAGTATAATTTAGGTACACTTTAAATATCTTGCATTTAAGACTGATATTATACAAAGATCATACAATCCTTATTAATAGTGATATTAAGACACTTTTTAGGCATTATATTAAGAAATGTGCATTGTGAAATAAAAATACTCCAAATAAAGTTTAATTATAATTTTATATCAGTAAGTCTTAACTAATATGTCACTAAATATGTTAATGGATTTGAAGTATACTTAGTATGAATGTATAAATTAATTTAAAATGTATTTTAAATATATTTTGGTATAGTTTTTTTTTTTTTTTCTTACTAGGGTATCAAGCAAATCTGAGATACTGTTGAGATTGCTGCTAAAACTTAAGACTAAATAATTTAAATTGCAAAAACTTGACTGTCTACTTGACAATGTTGCATTGTATCCTAACAGTTTAGACTATAAAATACAAGGCCAAATACACTGTGTTTCCGAATTTAGGTGAATTGGTAAATTATTTATACAACGCTTCTAGTGTAAATTTGTGCATCAGTTCAATGCAACAACTTGCATAATGGTGTTTTACGAACAATTTACAAGGCATTTTTTTTCTGCTCATGATTAATGAATAGCACCAAAAGCTAAATCATCATCCTACACCTTACTTTTACTTAGTCTTGCAACTAGAGTCTACAGAAAAAGATATATATGTATATAATTACAGTAATATATAATTAATGAAAGTAACGTTACTGTTATGTTTTTCACTCACACTTCTCTCTCTCTTTTGCTTATAACCCATAAATTGATCATTTAAAAGCTACATCACACAAACAACCACTATAAAATGTAATAGTAAAAATTTGGATATCATCAAAATATATTTTGGCCTTTTCCAAAATGGATGTGCCACATCCCATGAGAGAATAAATAATTTCAACTATAGATGAACATTGGACAAGAATGGACCGTGTTTTTTTTTTTCTTCTTTTGCCCCTTCAACTAACCTGAGGCAAAAATACAGACACACACAGTCATTCCCCATGCAGTTCAATTAGCAAATAGTAGATTAGTATCGATTCCTGTGTTTTTCACACTATGTGAGAAGTTTTGCCCAACTCATTAAAAAGTTAGCTGTTCTTACTGAAAATGTAATAGTCAACACATTTCCACCTAATGAAAACAATACCGACACATACTGTATAAGAGGGTCTATTGTTTTCTAAAGATTTTGGAGCTATTCATAACACGAGCCTTTGTAAATAGTTCGTAAAACACCATTATGCAAGCTGTTGCATTGAACTAAATGCACAGATTTACACAAGAATCGCTTTATGAACAAATTACAGTTACACTTTATTTCAATAGTCCACTGGACATTATAAAAGTAACTTTGCAACTACATGTCATTAGAGTATTAGTACACTGTTAATAAGTTGACAAGTACTTTCAAAGTTACTTATAGTCAGTAGAATGTCTGTTTGGGGAGCATCAAAATAAAGTGTTAGCAAATAATAAAGGGATAGTTCACCCAAAAATGAAAATTATCCCATGATTTACTCACCCTGAAACCATAGGTGTATATGACCATTTTCTTTCAGATGAGCACAATCGGAGTTATATTAAAAAATATTCTGGCTCTTCCAAGCTTTATAATGGAATGGGGCTTAAAATGTTGAAGCCCAAAAAGTGCATCTATCCATCATAGAGTTCACTCTAAAGGCCTGTTCACACCGGGACGAATATCGCACGCGATTTTCGCCGACGTTTAACGCCTCGTGACTAAACAACGGGCGCCAATGTGAGTGTGCACACCAACGCGAAAAACGCGAGGCGTAAAAGCGTAATTTTTTTAAAAACGCCTCGGGTTCGTTTTTTTGGTTTGACGCGCCGCGTTAAAAACTGGCCGACCAATGAGATTGGTGCTTTTGTTCACGTGCCTGGAGCTGCTGAATTTACAGTAAAACACGACTTGGTGGCGCTAAAGCACAAAACAGTCTTGCCGAGCACACAGTGATACCAAGACGACGAAGAGAAAGTAAGTAGACGAGGAAGACCCCTACAAACTATCTCTGCGTCTCAATCAGCTCCCTAGCTTCCTAGGTCGTGTATCAGTATACTATTTAAATGAATGTGGCCGACTCCCTGATCAGTGCCCTGACTAGTGAACTAGGGAGCTGATTGAGACGCACGCTATGGATGCTCTGCCAGTTCTTGGCCATACCAATAGATGTGTATTATTGTTGTTTTTTTTATTTTACATTCAAGAAATATAGTTGAGAATGTCTATTTCATAAATGTTTATTTGCACTACCGTTTTTGACTACCATCTCTCATATATGCCATTTAATATCTGCATTTTTATCTTCTTTAACTTTATTAATATCATATATATGTTTATTTGCACTACCGTTAAGCACGAGCGCCACATACTGGCAGGGAGTGAATTTGCACGTCCACTCTGCGCATCGCCAGTGAAAATCGCTTGGGTATGAACACAAAAAACGTCTCAAAAAACGTTGGCGAAAAACGAGTGCGATATTCGTCCCGGTGTGTACATGGCTTAAATCTTGATTTTTATTTTTATTTTTTTTTACAAAAACCCATCACTTTGCTTCAGAAGGCCTTTATTAACCCCCTGGAGCCATATGGATTACTTTTATGATGGATGGATGCACATTTTTGGGCTTCAAAATCTTGAGCCCCATTTACTACCGTCATAAAATTTGGAAGAGCCAGGATATTTTTTAATATAACTCCGATTGTGTTTGTCTGAAATAAGATATATACACCTATATACATATACACCTATGATGGTTTGAGAGTGAGTAAATCATGGGATAATTTTCATTTTTGGGTATAATATCCCTTTAAGAAAACAAACTACTAATACTCTAATCACTGCTAGTTGACATGTAGCTGCAAAGCTACTTATAGTTAGTAGGATGTCTAAGTGGGCAATCAAAATAAAGTGTTACCTGATTTACCAATTCACCCAAATTCAGAAACACTGTAGTATGTTGTTTCAGCAAAGTGTAGGATGATAATTTAGCTTTGGCCTTCTTTTTTAGTGTCTCTTTATTGTCAAGTAGACAGCTAAGGTTAGTATTTTGCAATTTAAATTTGCCCATTCACAAATGTGCCAAACCTTCAGGTCAGATTCTGGACATCGCCGGACAACGATGCTCTACAAGGGCACACCATAAAACGTCTTGTAAATATCTCCCCAGCATGTATTATTATTTAAATCTTTGTGTAGTATTCAGCCAGTCCTGTGATGATGGTCAGCTTCAAAGTACTAACCAAAGTCAAACAAAAAGCGCTGATGAAATCTGTCCTTAAGGCTCCACAACAATAGTTTGTGACCTCTTCGCATTCAGACTCTTTTGGTTTGATGACATTAAATGACCTTCAAAAAAAAAAAAAAAGTATTGTTTTGTATCCAGGGATTAGAGACTCGTCCCTGCACCAGCATTAACAGATTGTCCTGTATGATTTACTAGAACCCGTGTTCTGTGTTCACCCCGAGGGTAACTTGTTTGAACACAGTCAGACACTCTTTCGGGAAAGCTCATGAGAGCTTCCGTCATGAGTCATTCTATCCTTAGTCATGAGGTCCCATGTGTTAAGAACCACTCTCAAGTTCATGTGGCCCTGGAGGAAGGAAGATGAAATGGACTTATTTATGGTTTCCTTATTCAAATGCTCTGACTATAGCGGCAAAAGTTCTCCCAAAAAATGAAAGTTCTGTCATTTACTCACACTCATGTCATGTCAAGTGTGTATGACTTTCTTTCCTCTGTGGAAAACAAAAATAAAAGTTTAATAAAATGTTCGCTGGCTCTTTTTCATGTAAAGAAAGTGAATTGTATGTCAAGCTCCAAAATAATAAAAACATCATAAATGTATAATCCATAGGACTTGTGTTATATTGCAAGTAACTTGAATATAAATAATATATAGGGATATCAATGTATCATTTTAATTTAGTGTCATTTATAATGATTCTTGATATTATATATGGTAACACTTTACAATGTTTCATCTGTTAACATTAGTTAACTACATTAGTAACATTTATTAATCTTAGTTGAGGTTAATTTCAACATTTACTAATACATTTTTAAGATCAAATGTTGTATCTGTTAACATTAGTCAATGCACTGTGAACTAACATGAACATTTTTATTAACTAACATTAACAAATGTTAATAAATGCTGTACAAATATTACTCAGTTAGTTCATGTCAGTTAATGCACTAATGTTAACAAATGAGCCCTTCTTGTAAGGTGTGACCTTATATATTATATCATACAATAATATAAATTACATGTATTATAATGTACAATATTATTAATGCATATAATTTTAAAACAAATGGTATATTTCATCAGCAAATATTGATGTGCAATAAATTTGATTTAATCATCATATCATGACACCAATTTGATTAGACTGATTTAATCATTTGTCGGCCTTAATATTAATATAAAGTATGAGTTTTGATAATGCAATGAATATTAAACTTAGTAGTTCTCATAATTTCCTAGCTTCCTACAAGTTGATTTTTTTATAATGGTATACACGTTTTGTTTCATTAAAGTGATTAAGTATCTTCTAACTCTATTTTCTTTCTTTTTTTTTTAATAAATATGGGTAACACTTTACAATAAGGTTCATTAGTTAACATGAACTAATAATGAACTCTACTTATACAGCATTTATTAATCTTTGTTAATGTTAATTTCAACATTTACTAATGCATTATTAAAATCTTGTTAACATTAGTTAATGCACTGTAAACTAACATGAACAAACAATGAACAGCTGTATTCTCATTAACTAACATTAACGGAGATTAGTAAATACAGGAACAAATGTATTGCTCATGGTTAGTTCATGTTAGTTAATCCATTAACTAATGTTTAACTAATGAACCTTATTGTAAAGTGTTACCTAAATATGTATAACTGTTAATAGAATTTATTCCTGTGATCAAAGCTGAATTTTCAGCATCAATGCTGAAAACATTTGTGCTGCTTAATATTTTTTTATTAAACTGCTTCCTTTTTTAGGATTGTTATATATGAANATTTTCTTTCTTTTTTTTTTAATAAATATGGGTAACACTTTACAATAAGGTTCATTAGTTAATATGAACTAATAATGAACTGTACTTATACAGCATTTATTAATCTTTGTTAATGTTAATTTCAACATTTACTAATACATTATTAAAATCTTGTTAACATTAGTTTATGCACTGTAAACTAACATGAACAAACAATGAACAACTGTATTCTCATTAACTAACATTAACGGAGATTAGTAAATACAGGAACAAATGTATTGCTCATGGTTAGTTCATGTTAGTTAATCCATTAACTAATGTTTAACTAATGAACCTTATTGTAAAGTGTTACCTAAATATGTATAACTGTTAATAGAATTTATTCCTGTGATCAAAGCTGAATTTTCAGCATCAATGCTGAAAACATTTGTGCTGCTTAATATTTTTTTATTAAACTGCTTCCTTTTTTAGGATTGTTATATATGAAATAACCCAGCTTTTACTATTCAACCATAAGTTAAGTGCTCTTATTTCCCCCACAAATGTAATGTGTTTGTCCACTAAGACTTGTTTAAGCAAGCACTCATTGTTCAAACCTCTCAGCTGGAACCATCTCCAGAAGAATAAATATTTCAGAGCTACCCCTCTGTTCTTAGCATCCCGTCTGGAGCACACTGGAATTAAAGCCTCTAATTTGTACGGAGCTTTTCATTTATTAATGCGAAAATAGAGGCAGCACATCCCAGTGTTGGAACATTAATTTGAGGGAGGATTCTTGTTTTCATTATGATTGTGTGCCGATCCAGCGTTACCTTTCTTTTAATTAACTTCTGCACGGACCTCCCACAACTCAGCAGCTGCACTTTAATTATCTCGCACAGCCTTATCGTTCCCGCATAATCTGTGTTAACAGCAAATTTACAGAACCGCGCTCTTGTCCTGCACACAGACGCCACAATTTACTTCACAAAGTTGGAAGTTTCAGAACTTCCTCTTTTTATGCATTTTATGTCTCAGCAGTGTATGATAATAAACAAAAAGTTACAGCTTTCAAATTAAAAGGTTTTTTTTTCTTTTCTTTTTTTTTCCCAGAATACATTAGCAAATCATATATTTCCTTTGAGCGGTAGGCCTACTGCTTTCAAACGGTTCACTGATTACCGGGTCTCCATCAGTGGACTGTTTCTCACCTGCTGTTGCAGTGACACTTGGCTCTGTCCTGCTGCTACACATGAGTCTCGGTGAATTTGATGCCCGTACGGCCTACAAAACATGATATTTCTTGTTCTTACCCTGCTAAAAGGCCACACTTTTGAACTTTCATATCCCCGACTAGCGTCAACCGCATTGTCGTCGAGCATTACGTCACACCACTACTGATGAAAATTGGATCAGTACGTGCACATTTCGATTACGTTTTGCATTAGCAGCTAGGTTTAAAGGAATATAAGCCTAGTAGGCGAACCAAAAACTGTAAGTATATAATCATTTGTCGTAACAAATCCATAAGATGTTTTCTCTTTTGAAACCGTACTGTTTTGTTCCTGAATGATATCTATATGGGCAGATTTCAAAACACTGCTTCAGAGCTTTACGAATCGAATCAGTGAATCGGAGCGCCAAAGTCATGTGATTTCAGCAGTTTAGCCGTTTGATAGGAGATCCGATCATTAATTCGAAACAAAAGATTCATAAAGCTCAGAACCTTCATGAAGCAATGTTTTGAAATCGGCCCAAATATTGTTGAAAATTTTGTTATTTTGTTTGTTTTTTTGGTGCAAAAA
This sequence comes from Anabarilius grahami, assembly GCA_003731715.1. Lineage (NCBI taxonomy): Eukaryota > Metazoa > Chordata > Actinopteri > Cypriniformes > Xenocyprididae > Anabarilius > Anabarilius grahami. Next base: position 2,666,690 of record RJVU01070129.1, read on the forward strand.
AGTATTCTTATCGCTTTATAATATTAAGATAGAACCACTGAAGTCACATGAACTGTTTTAAATATGTTTTTTGTACCTTTATGGATCTTGAGAGGTGCAGTAACATTGCTGGCAATGGAGGCCTCACTGAGCCATCGGATTTCACCAACAATATCTTAATTTGTGTTCTGAAGATGAACGAAGGTCTTACGCGTGTAAAACGACATGAGGGTGAGTAATAAATTACATTATTTTCATTTTTGGGTGAACTAACCCTTTAATGTTTCGATAACCCCTTCGCAAGAATCGTTTCGTTCTTGAACGAATCAGTGTTTTAGGCTATGTCAAATCAGTTAAATGAACAAATTAATGATTCATTCTTGTCGCCACCTATGGTGTAACTATGTAACCTGCAAAAATATCTTTGCTTACATCTTGTGCACTATACAGTATTCCAAATCTTCTAAAGTCGTAGATTAGCTCTGTGTGAGGAAAATATTCATTTAAATAGTTATTCACTGATAATCTATTGTCCCACCTCTTAAATCACAGTCAAACATTATTCCCATACCATATTCACGGATGTGGCATACAATATTCAAGCTATGATAAATCATAGTTATGTTTGTTCCTCACATTAAAGCTATAACTTCAAAAGATTGGAAACAGAGTCTGACTGACTACTTTTATGGTGCTTTTTGGTATTTTTGAAGGTCGAAAGGCCCTCCGTTTATCCGCTTTTGGAACAACATGAGGCTGAGATGATAGAAAGGTAATTTTTTGGCTGAACTGTTCCTTTAAGTAGATGGCAGGATTTTGGTTGACTGGTCAAGTCATTAATCCCCTTTGTTCTTCATGGTTCCATGGTCTCCTGACAGGGGACAAGTGATGTCCAGTGAACACCTGCGAGGTCAACCTGAAAAAACATATGGTGAACCACGTAAAACAGGAGCAGGAAGCAGTTGTTGTTGTTCTTAAGTGTTAATGCTGTTGGTCAGTGACAGAGAATATGTAAAATAGGGACAGGTTAGGGCAAGGTGATGTGATGTTTTTTAGCTTGATGGGGACAGTGTTGAAAGGGACTGCTTAAGATATGAGTCATGAATATGCAATGTGCTTGCTTCTTTGAACCCATAAACAGGAAAGTTGAGACTCCTCTTTGACGTCTCAGAAGTTCTTGTAAAACTGTTTTTATCAGAAGATAACCATAACACAAACTGCCAACAAAATGTAATTAGAAATAACATTCCTCCTCAAAATATAGCCAGACAATGCAATATGATGACAATATTTCGTCAGAATTTATAAGGTTTATTAATGCCCCCCGTCCATTTACTTCTATCCTTAATATTCCACTTCAGTATTGTTGTTATTGTGTTACATCATATGCCTTTTATTTCCCCTTTCCTATAACCATCTTTGCACCACATGCTTTATTTTGACAGAATTCGCCGGCAGCTTGTTCAAAGAGAGAGACAAACTGAGAAATACAACCAGATGTTAGTTCTGTTCTTCCAGTAAATATGATATTTTGATGGCAGGTAGGCCTACATGATTTATAATTTTACGTAAGGGTTCACCTTCATATGGAAGCTTGTTTCTGCCACTGAATAAAAAAATAAAAAAGCTAATTGCGACTTTTTATCTCACAATTCTAACTTTTTTTCTCACAATAGTAAGTTTACATCTCGCAATTCTGTCTTTATTTCTCAGAATTGCATGATATAAACTCGCAATTGTGAATTATGAAGTTAGAATTGCCTGTTATAAAGTCAGATTGTGAGATATAAACTCTTAATTCTGACTTTTTCTCAGAATTCTGACTTTATAATTTGCACTTGCGACTTATATATACATCCAAAATTTGATCTTAATTAGATTTAATTTGTGTATTTGTTATTAAAGAGTTAGTTCACCCAAAAATGAAAATTCTGTCATTTATTACTCACCCTCATGCCATTCCACACCCGTAAGACCTTCGTTAATCTTCGGAACACAAATTAAGATATTTTAGTTGAAATCCGATGGCTCAGTGAGGCCTCCATAGCCAGCAATGACATTTCCTCTCTCAAGATCAATTAATGTACTAAAACATATTTAAATCAGATCATGTGAGTACAGTGGTTCAGTATTAATATTATAAAGCGACGAGAGTATTTTTGGTGTGCCAAAAAAACAAAATAACGATTCATTTAGTGATGGCCAATTTCAAAACACTGCTTCAGGAAGCATCGGAGCACAAATGAATCAGTGTATCGAATCATGATTCGTGTCGCGTGTCAAACTGCCAACGGCTGAAATCACGTGACTTTGGCGCTCCGAACAGCAGATTCGATACTCTGATTCATTGTGCTCCGATGCTTCCTGAAGCAGTGTTTTGAAATCGGCCATCACTTTATAAGTCGTTATTTTGTTTTTTTTGGCGCACCAAAAATATTCTCGTCGCTTTCTAATATTAATATTGAACCACTGTACTCACATAAACTGATTTAGATGTGTTTTTAGAACCTTTATGAATCTTGAGAGAGGAAATTTCATTGCTCCCTATGTAGGCCTCACGGAGCCATCGGATTTCAACTAAAATATCTTAATTTGTGTTCCGAAGTTTAACAAAGGTTTTACGGGTGTGGAACGGCATGAGGATGAGTAATAAATGACAGAATTTTCATTTTTGGGTGAACTAACCCTTTAAGGAAAGTAGTAGCATCCATCCATCCAAAATTTGATTTTAATTAGATTTAATTTGTGTATGTATTTGTTATCAAAGTAAGTTCAATGGCGAGTGATTCGTGCCCATACTTTTATGTTACAGTCACGGCCCTTTCTAAAGGTTGTTTTCACACACGGTTTGAAATGCTTTCCTTGCAGTTAATAATTCATGTTGTTTGTAAATTGTACACCTCTTTCGATGAACAGACTATCCCTGGCCCACTAAACCAGGCAACCTCCATTCACAATAAAACTCTAAATGAATAATAGATTCAAAGTGAGGCATTGTGGACTCCAGGGCCCAAGGCATTGAGGTGTTTGGAGGTATAAGCACATTTAAATGAAAACCTGCAAGCTCATAATTAACTCGAGCTGCAGTGACCAAATCAGGGTGAATATAATTTCTCTGTGAACTTTAAGATATTAACTCAGTTTGTGGAGAACTCTTCCAGCTACGTGAGGTTGATAAATCCTACTGCTTTAAGTGTGTCTAACAATTTAAATAGCTTCTGTTATAATTAACAACTAATTGCATGCCAGTGTTTATTCTTAATTAGTAATGATTATGATTATATTATTGAAATGACCACTGTGAGAAACGTACCATATGTGTTTGTTACCTGATTCATCTTGAAACTGGGTTGTTTAATGAACGGTTTGCTGCCAAAGGAAAAAAGCAATAAGCCACTTGTCGATTATTGTGTGTTTTCAATATTCTCTTTCTTTCATGTGTAACAACTGACCCAGCAAAACTGGCAATTTTCATGCAGAATATGTTTCATTTCATCACGCTGTTCATCTCTTGTCATTTTTAATGGAACAAAGGCCTGTGTAATAATGCTACATCATCAAAGACTGAGTCAATCTAACATTCCGCTGATGGGTTGACATGCTTTTCAAAATCATCTGCAAATGACATTTTTGTTTAGCAGTGTATTACAGAATGTCATGAAAGGCAATTGGGCAGTGCGGTGCATGGCCTACTACACAAAATAAATTCTGCAAATTCTCATCCACCTTCATTAAAACAAGCCCTAGTCTTAAAGTATTAAGTAAGTATATAATTGTGAAGGCAAAAAATTGAGCAATTGCGTGCACAAGGCTATGAATAAATTGTTTTTGTAAATGTAATTTTGTATACAGCATACAGAACAGCATTAAGTCATAACCCACAGTTCACTGAAAATCTTCAGCAAATCATGAAGTATCATGAGTATTTTAAAATTGGAAGCGTATTTTATGAAGTAATATATTTAATATATTTTCAGTTTGAAACAATATATATTTGAAATACATTGTGCATTGCTGTCAATCAATTAAAAAATTAATCACACCTAACATTAACATTTTTAATACATTTTTATATTGTAATAATTTCACATTTAAAGGGTCATGAAACCCCAGAACACATTTTTTGAGCTGTGAACTGATATGTATAGGCTGCACATCATTGAAAACACTAAAGGTACTCATTCATTTTATTTAAAAGTTGAAATTAGTTATTTTCAGAGCGATTTCTGTCTTCCGGTTTGAAAAGCAAAGTCGGAGCATCGTCACAAAATTTGACGTCATCGTGTACTACCGGCAAGATCCAGAGTGCTGATTGGCTCCAGTATGGGCTGGTTGAACATGCTGACGTCAACAGTTTCTGCATTTATTCATGACATAAAGCTCATTCAATCCAATCACTGCGCTGTAGTATGCATAAGATTATAATTGCGGTATTATGCATGAGGAAGTATCACTTCTCTTGCCAGTCTCTTGAGACATATCGTTGGTGCTCGTTTCAGTGCTACAACACAAAAATGCGTTTTCCTGCGACAAGACCAGAGCAGAAGTGTGGGTGCATGTGGATTGTTTTGCTGTGATCTACCAGCACAAATGGAAAATATGTTCGCATGAGATCGCATTAGAGCGGAAAATTCAAATATCACAAAAGTGCTGTTCATTCACCTCTGCGTTCGGACACGCCAGCCGTGTGTATGTTTCCCTCAGCACAGCAGCACATGAGTGTTGTTTGTATTTTGCCCCCGATGCGGTCAGAACTGGAGTTTGAATACGAACACATGAAAAATACAATTGTTGTGATATACATTGGTTGAGTTTAACAACACTAGACACGTGGATCATAGCTCATATACAGAATAAAGTATCCGTGTTTAAAGTTTTTATAGACATATTTCACATATTCTCCTGCACCAAACATGAACCAGCACGGTGTATGCACACATATTTCATCAAGTCTTCTTCCAATGAATTATATGTGCAAACTGGACACTGTAACCTATCTGAACATGATTATTCTAATAGACAAAAGACTGATTTAGATCAAAAATTCAAAGAAAAATGGAGAAAAAAATAAACTGTCTTTATTCTTTCTGTGTTAAACTATGTGTCGTTTATCATGAGACTGTAGTGCTCGTAAATGTAATCAAAGTATTATTAGCCCTTTTAAATATTCTTTCGCATTTCTCCCTTGTGCTTGGGAGTTTGTTGTCATTTTTCTCCGTGCTCATATATTAATATTCATCATTCTGTATAATGAGTGTGTTGTATGTCTGTGTTCATTGGTTGTTCTCTCCTCTCTTCCCCCCCTCTACACTCCCACTTTTCCAGAGCTTTACACACCCATTTTCACAGAGTTTTTGAGGTTTGAACGACCAGGGTGAAACAGGTGGGGTTTCATGACCCTTTAATATCCAAATTAATGCAAAAACAACATAAAGACAGTATATTTTAATATTTGATCTAACTTCACTGCACAAATTATAAATTAAATATAGATTAATCAAGTTATTCAGTCAAGAGCAGTGAGTGATGTTCTCTTTTTCTTTTGTTGTTTGATTAACCTTAACGACAGACTTTATTAGGCAGGTTTATTAGGCTGCTGTCACTTTAAGATATGATGCGGATCTGACATGCATCCAATTTCCTCATTATGTTCATTTAAGACTTTATTTAAATAATTTAAGACTGTGCTTACAAGGATACTTGTAAAGCATTTGCATCAACAAGAACATGATCATATTATATAATGCTAGCTAAAGGATGACGGGAAAAAACAGATGCTGCACTAATTGTGTTAAATATTTTTAACGCGTTAAACTGAAAAAATTAATCGCATGTGTTAACGCATTTATTTTGACAGCCCTAATATTATGGCAAAGAAAAAAAGTGTGTATGGGTCATTGACAAATAAGGTTTTTAAAAGTGTAAAAAAACATAATGGAGATATAATTAATTTGGTTTTATTAAGTGTTAACAATGAGATTATGTGGTTTTTGTAATCAATTAACACTGCTTTTGGTCATTTTTTTACAAGATGGACAAAATTTGTCACCAAAAAAGTCATTCGTTTTAACCAAAATTTCGGTTTTACCGATTGACACTTTTGGTTATACCGAATGATGATATTTTCAAACAATGCTAACAGGCTGATATCTAGCTAGCTAGCAAAAGGACAATCAAAAAAATTATATTTAGTAAATTGTTTTAAAGTATTACAACATTTTCCATGTTTTATAATGGTTACTGAATGACCTGATGTTTCGGGACATGTTTATGAGCACGTAAAAACATGAATTTTTCAAATAGTTAAAAGAGAGTTAGTTACTTTGCTTCACGACCATGAGGTCCTTTGCAGATGTCTGAATGATGTCACATCCTGTCACATGATATTGACCGCATGACTTGATCTAAAATGGTCCCTTTAGGTGTGTTCGACATCGGCTGCGGCTGGATGCAACCAATCGGCGAGAGTAGCCGTGTGCAGGCGGGGAGGAGCTGAAAACGGAGACGTAAAGTCGGACACTTTCTGCTTCTCGTAGTGACACTCACGTGGTGTTTGCATACTTTATCACAGCTGAAGTGAAATAAATGCAATATTTGACTAATACACTGATGTTTCAGAGACATTTTCATTCAAAACTTTATGTACTGCTTACAGCGTCTGTTTTTACAAGAATAAAGTTCAACATAAGCATATGTTATTTAAATAACAATGTAGTGGGGTCTTTGTTTTTTATCAGTTTTATTTTGATAAACATGACACAATACAACATCGCGACTACATGAGCTTTAACTGTTATAAAAAGACAGATTTTGGAGCATTAGTGGAGCTGAAGGCGTAACAATAAACACGAAACACACGTGATCGTTGTCATGCGGTGAATCCGGCCAATCGTGAAACAGCTGTGTCGTCATCAGCGCTCATGCAGCTCCTCTTGAGAAACTGCGCTGGCTGCCTCAGGCGGCTGATCTCGAATCGCTCTCGAGGTACTTTGAAGCCATATGTCACAGTCACATGGCGTCGGCGCTGTCTCAAGTCGGACAAAATTTCTTACCGGCATGCACTGCTTCAAGTCAGCCGCCGATCGGTCTGTGCGGCGCTGCATGAGCTCGAACACACCTTTTATATTGGTTACTCCGAATGACATCAATTAAATTAATTTTTCCGGACATTTTTTTTCATAACAAAGCAACGCCTTCTACACATAATTTTAATACCATTTTGCACTATGTTGATATATGACGTTATAAAATAATGCCAGAATAAAAAATATGTACATTTATTACATTTTAAGATATTTTAAACAAAAATTAAATGGCTGTATTGGCCTTTGGACAAATTACCTTTTGACACTTCAAAATCTTTAAAATACCTTTATATGTAGCAAAATATAATTAAAACCTTTTGGATTCAATAAAAGAGATCTAGTTGTACTACCTTACATACTTTGGATGTCATATCTTTGTTTTTTACCATTATTATTAAGGCCTTTGGACAAAAAAAAAAATTACCCGTCACGTCCCGTATACAGTATATGTCAGCTTATGTGTAAGCTTTTAATGTAAAAAACAAAAACAATTAAAATGCTAATTGTGACATTTTTAATTCACCCTTCTGACCTTATTCTTGCAATTAAACTTGCAATTGTGAGTTTATATCTCACAATTCTGACTTTTTTCTCACACATTTTTCTTGTTATTTTTCTTGTTCATTCAACCCCCTTGTTTCCCAGCATGCAATGGTACAAAATATCATGCACATTACCACCTCATTGTTCACTTTTTTTTAATTTTTACTGCATACTTTATATGCAGGCTTTACAATGTTTGTTGCTCCCTTTGAGTTATGAATCATGTGTCAAGATCATTCCTTGACGTGATTTTATGAGTGTCACCATCATTGTGTTTAGTGTGTGGAATAAGGATCTTTCTTTGCAGGGTACTTCCTGTGCAGTTACATTCTATTTATACAAGGTCTTATACTATGAGAGCAAAAAGCAATAAAAAGCACCACAACATACTGTAAGCACCAGTGCCACAGCAAAACCCACCGGACATTCAGTTTATTTGCTCATTACACAACAGTTTACTTGTTCAGTGGGTTCTGCGGGTAGTTCAACAACAACAATGCGCGGTTCGGTTAAAGTGTTTGGCTTCTACACAGCACATAACTAAATAAAACAGGGGTAGTTTGGCCTGTAGATTGACAGATTAAAATAAATGAACACATTTAATATTAATCTCTCTCAATCTTTTTTGGATGAGAACTTTAGCTGTTTTATAGAGAACTCACATAAGTCATAGTATGCCTACGCAGGGAAACTAATCCACTTCCTGCTTTGATTTCATCTTGGAGGGATCCCATCTCAATTTTGTTCCTGCCTCTGGCAGAGCGGTTTCCTGTTCTGACTAATGGCGCTGGATTCAATGTAAAGCATCAACGTAATGTTTCCCTGAGGTCACATATGTTGATGACTAAAAGGAGGGGGGGGGGGATGTTACGTTCGGTATCTGAGCTATGTGCGTGTTATGTTTACTCACCTCGGATGTAAGATGTAAGATATAACCACTGTTACAACAATGTGAGTCATTTGCAATGGTAGCAGAGCATGAGAAATTGGCTACACCAGAAATTTTATTTTCATATTCAGGAGTGAAACTTCAGAATTCTACAGGAATCAAGACTGATATGATTATACTCATGAGTGCATAAGTCAAAACTTCCACAACTATATTTGGACGTAATTTGGTTCATCTAAATCTCATGGTCAGTGGCAGAAGTTCAATGGGCTGCAAAATTGGACCTAGTATTACAACAAACAAAGTTATAACTTTGTTTCATGCAGTAAACAGCCACAGTCCCTAAGTAGGATGAAAACCAGACAATGTTTCGTGGTAAGCTCTAACCTCGAACACTTACATACAATGAAAACACAACCTTTTGACCAACTTAAATAATAATAATAATAATAATACAGCCAAATTTATTAGTTTTTCTCAAATTATATTTATGGGTTGGTTCAAACCTTAGTTCACCCAAAAATTAAAATTCTGTCATTAATTACTCTGCCTCATGTCGTTCCACACCTGTAAGACCTTCATTCATCTTCGGAACACAAATGAAGATATTTTTGATCAAATAAAATAGCTGTCTGACTCTTCCATAGACATCAATTGAACCACCACTTTCAAGGTCCAGAAAGGTACTAAAGACACCTTTAAAATAGTCGACATGACTGCAGTGGTTCAACCTTAATTTTATGTAGCGACAAGAATACTTTTTGCGTGCAAAATCAAAACAAAAATAGCGATTTTATTCAACAAAATCTTCTGTTCTGTGTCATTCTGTTTACGCCCAGTGTTTCCAGGTTCTACGTCAGACTTATTATTGGATGCCTCCTGCGTCAGCATCATACGCATGCGTCGTGCTGCTCACGTGTTACAGCTTCGGCCAATACTGAGCCGGCGTTCAGATGCAGAACCTGGAAGCGCTGTGCTCCCAATGAAAACAACTGGAAAACTAGCAACAGCAGGAAAAGCGCTTTGGTGGACACATGGCCTAACAGTAGTATTCTGATGAGAGTTATTTGACACGTAGTTGCAAAGTTACTAACAGTTAGCAGAATGTCTATAGTGGACTATTGAAATAAAGTTTAATCTCATCGCTAACTTCAACTCCCAGCATTAAGTCAACTGCTATTTAAATGTTACAGCATGTTTAATTCATATTACACATCTGACATGAATGAACATTTGGCGAGAGCAACGACCCCATGTAAACAACCGTTCCAGACACAGACTCACCTTCAACGTGCAGAGGTCAAACCTCTCAAGCTGCTGATCTCAGAACAGTTCACTGTTTATTTGTGATGATGTTAGCTGGACACAATAAGGTGGTGCAACTTGTACCTGTGGTTTAAAAGAATAAAATATTTGTTATTCTCACATCTGGTCACAGCCTATTCAGTCTATTATTCAGTCCTAAACTGGTGATCATGAAGCGAAAGTGTTTCCTCTACCTCGATTTTATGTTTGGCCAAACAGTGACCTGGTCAAATATGAGCGAGAGCACATTTGATCCTAGATCAGACAATGCGGCGCTCACCGGGCCTGGTTATTAATGAACATGTCTACATCTAGATTTCTATTTTCTCTCCAAATGGATTGATGCGCACTTAAATCACATTGGAGGCACACAGGCGGTAAACTGGAGACCTACCCCAATTAACTTCAACACCCCGATGACACCCGCTCAAGTACACATATCAGAACTGAGCTATCAAGCACACTGTCTATTTTTCTCTCTCTCTCTCTCTCAAAGCTCTTCTATTAATACTGTGGCCTAATTACACCAGTTCCATCTGACTGACAAAACCAATAACCCAAAAATGTTATTTGACAAAACAATATGGAGCCGCGGCACGTTGTGAAGCAATGCAACTGTCAGCTGAAATAATAGTAGATGAAGAAATCAATGAAGTTGAATTTTTAACGCAATTCTTTTACATGTAATGTATAAAAACAAGTTTCAACAAGCAAAGTCGTGTCATGTTTTTCTTGGAACAGCTGAAAGTGTTTTGGATGGTGTATATCATTACATATACAGTTGGATAGGCAATTACAGCTTTGGATGAAAAAATATTGATTAGCTCTTCTATAAATGTATGGGAAGATAAATGCATTTATTTGTTAGTTTGAAAACTGAAAATGAATAAAAACAGCACGATGGGGGTTCGTCAGCGACAATCATTTTAATGAATGTTTTTTTTTTTGGTTGAAGTGTTTGTTTAATGAGTATTGAAATGGTAATTGCAGTACATAAAGCATAATCATGTTTTCCATTTAAAACCCTGAATAGATAAACAATAACAATAAGCCTAAATTGTCTGCAAAGTGTGATTAGGAGATCCTAAATATTTGCCATCGCCGTTCACTGTATAGCACTTAATGTCTGTCTGCTTTATGACTTTGAACATCTTTAATAACTGCTTCTCATGCTGAATCAAAAATTATTAGTGTTCATTGTGAAAATATATTTGTGAGCTCTTGTCAGGCCTATAAGTTCGACAGTAGTGTGCGCTGTTGGCGGATTGTCAGCCTGGGGGAAATGCATTAGGAATTTGCCTCATTAAACATATTTTGAACGGCTACAGACCATTCAAAAGATAAATTTAGTGCTGCTTTCATCTTAGTCGCGCAGTGTTTGTGTGTCTCGGAAGCATTTGCATGGTGTAATTGGCATCATTAACACAATAAGTCATTTTCATTAGAAGTTACACTGGTCTCAAATAGCAAAGACATTACAAAGTTTGATGATGGTGGTTGGTCATGTGACACGTTGAGGCTGACCACTTCTTGTTGAGAAGTTGATTAAATACCTAAAATCACCCATTTATATAAAAGGTACACTGTGTAACTTTAAGCCACTATGGTATTCACAATGGTAATCTTATAGTTTGCTGGAAATCGAGTACATATGTCATTCGCCGTAAAAAGATAAAAGTTGCTACGGCTACTTTGATGCGTGTATGGTGTGGGAGTGGAATAGGTTAGTTGTCACAAAGGGCGAGAAAGTTTGTCATGGAGCCTCAAGGGAATCACCTTTAAAAAAAACATACAAACAAAAAAATGCTGAGGAGAGTCTGCTGGCAAAAAGAGAATGTGACAGAGGCCGTAATAAAACAAGAATAAACATTGGCTTGACTTTTTGGAGATGATGAGAACTGAGAGATTTGATATGTTGTAAAAGCGATGTGGAAATGTTTCTGCCACGTAATAATTAAAAAAGGTAATTGCGACTTTTTATCTCACAATTCAGATTTTTTTTTTCTCACAATTGAGAGCTTACATCTTGCTATCTCATAACTGCATAACATAAAGTCGCAATTGGCCACCGCCTGGTAACTTCATGTATAAAACTGTAGTTCTGCCAGTGCCACCAATCTAACACCATAACCAATGGACACATACACATGCACGAGTGAATATAAATGAGTCATGGGCTGATTTATCCTCCTGTGAGAAAACACATTCAGGTCGTTCTCTCAGTGTCCGGGGGAGTGTTGAGCTTTTCACCCTTTAGCATGCATTTGCTTAGAGTTTGATAAAAATAATACTCCTCGTCACGCTACCTGCAGAGAGGCACATTGTTTGAAGTGTAAATCCTTCTTCAGAGGAGGTGGAGGTGGAGGTGGAGGTGGAGGTGGGCCACAATGCTCTGTGATTCACTGGTAAACATTACAGGCTGCATGGGAAATAGCCAGAGAACAAAATTGAGACATTTTCCTCTCAAATCTCGGATATTAAAGTGCCCCTTTTATGCAATTTTAAGCGTTCCCTCATTTGGAGGTCTCCTACAACAGGTTTGCATGCATCAAATGTCAAAAAACACTTTAATTTTCTTATAATATACATTGCACATCACCACATTTTTCAAAGATTCTCAAATGACTCGTCCGAAGTTTCAGACTCGCTAAACACCTCTTTTCCAAGAGCCTAATCTGTTCTGATTGGTCAGATGGCCCAATCTGTTGTGATTGGTCTACCACTTAGAGCGCGTGTCGGAAACAAAACAGCCATTACCATAGCAGAACTTCAGCTCTGGAGGCTTCCTGATAAAGCATAATAGGGGCACTTTAATGCTTCGACTCACATACACATCCTATTTGTAGTACCTTCTATCAGCACTATTATTTAGTAAGCTTTCTTACTATTAAAGCTGCAGTCCGTAAGTTTTGCCTCTTTGTCACCATCTCTGTTTGAAACCTGCAATTGCAGCTATTTGCAGGGTTGTGTATCGGCACGGCTCCTCAGCGCCAGCTCCTGTTTGCTGTCAGTCACCAGTGGATAATGTACTTCGGAATCACAGATTGTAGTCTTGGAAGTATGACCAAAATGTCATCTGAAAAAGTAAGTAACATGTCTGCAACTTTTGTTTTGACCAACTGAGAAAAAAAGCAATAAATCGCACTGCCAATGGTGTTTAAATCTAACGATCGCTTAGCTCAGATCACGTCAAACTGTGCAAATTATTATTGTTATCCTTTGTTCTCAAATTGTAATTGTTAACAACATCAGCATTGCGTGACTATGTGTATTTAGTGTGTATCTGCGTTACCTGTAGATTTCAATTTCTTTAGCCACTCCGCAGTCTGAAGTCTTTTCCTTTTGACTATGGGTGAATCTCCAGTTGAAGTGAAGTGAAGTGACATGTGGCCAAGTATGGTGACCCATACTCGGAATTTGTGCTCTGCATTTAACCCATCCAAGTGCGCACACACACAGCAGTGAACACACACACCGTGAACACACACCCGGAGCAGTGGGCAGCCATTGCTGCGGCGCCCGGGGAGCAGTTGGGGGTACGGTGCCTTGCTCAAGGGTCTCACCTCAGTCGTGGTATTGAGGGTGGGGAGAGCGCTGGATATTCACTCCCCTCACCGACAATCCCTGCCGGACCTGAGATTCGAACCCATGACCTTTGGGTTACAAGTCCGACTCTCTATCCATTAGGCCACGACTGCCCCTATGACAATCATGTCACTGATGATTGTCATTTTGTCCTTTCTGGATTACAGTCCGCCATCAAAATGATAAGTTTAATAATTGCAGCTGCTGTGAGAAAAGGCTATAAATGATCCGCTGCCTGTAGCATCCTCACATGTGTAATAGCCTACTAGCTGGGACTCCTTCTCTATGTAAACAGACGTGACGTAATGACACAAAGATAAATGGCTGCATGCTCGAATTTCCTGCGGTAACCCACCAGTACCATCCGGATTGGGAAACATTAGATTACTGTTGTGAATCGGGCTAAGGTAAGGAGATAGTTTTGAACACTGGCTGGTTATGTACTTGCTCAAACTTGGAAGCTTTTCCCTATCAAATGTTTTAGCTCTAAATATATGCACTTTTTATTTAAATTGAATGGGGGGATACTATAATTGCATTCATACTGTGGAATTACTTGAAAAGGGCATTGATTTGAAAAGAATGGAGAGTCTTAGAGAGAGGTAGAGAGAGAGAGAGAGAGAGGAAGCAAGAGCACTTTCATGCTGGAATATAACATTGTAAATCAGACATTTATATATCCCTTTCGTATAATCTAGTTGGTTTTGTGGACTCCTTCAAGCTCTGCTTTGCACAAAGTTGAGTTCAACACCTGCACTACATTGATTAAAGTAAAATAAAATAAAATTCCTATATTCATCTGCTATTTAATGTAGTATATGGGCTATACAGGCTTCAAGTAAAGTTATTCTTGGCCATAAAGTCACCTTTCTTTTCCTTTGCTGGTGGGATAGAAACAGTAGGAGGTCTTCATTCGTAACAGTCTTTGGAGCTGACGGGAGTTGTGAACCCTGGTTCAGGAGGCAGATGGTCTTAAAGGCAGTGGGTGTAAATTAAGGAGGTGCGATTGAAGTGAGAACACTATCTCTTGACAAGCCCCTCCCACTACAGAGTCTCATGTTTATGGATACTGCATGAACAATTGTGATATCACTGCTTTGATTGACCCAAACTCTATCATTAAAGCAGGAATGGTCGACAAAGTTTGGAGGGTGTGACTTAAAAGAGTAAAAATTTAGTCTGAAGTCTAAAGGTCTGGCAGTGAAGTTGCTTTAGTGTTCAGCACAGCTGCTATTGAATGCAGACTGCTCAGAAATGATGGGTGAGGTGAAAAATAATCTCACAGACTGAGCAACTGATTCATATTTCACACCAAAATGTCAAGAGATTCCTTGAAATGACAAGCTCCTTTTGTTATTGGTTGATATTACAAAATTTATAAAAAAAAATTTAGTTCAGATTTTTTTTTGTTCTGAGGCTGAAAGCAGCGCTTTTGAGAAAGAAATAGATGCTGCACACATTCGCAAGGTTAGTGGCAGCAACTCTTTAAATGATATTGAAGACTTTTGTTTGAATCACTTACCAGCAATAATCAAGATATCCTTGAAATGTATCAAGAACATGACTGGGCCATAATTTATGCCAAGATCAAAATAAATAAAAATAATAAATTACATTTTGCACACACACAAAAAAAGCTCAGTTTTAGGTC
>RJVU01070129.1:2681793-2692922 GCA_003731715.1 Anabarilius grahami
AATAAAACATTATTTTGGCAAAAAAACATATTTTTTTCTTTTGAATTTTTGCATTTGTTGCATTGACTTTAATTTGATGATTAATGCTGAATTTAATGATATAAAACCATGTAAAATAATATGTACATTAAATCTTCCCCATCTGTGGATACTTTTAAGTCTAGTTGGAATAAGTTTCTTTTTAGTATAGCTTTTAGATTTGATTAGAGTAATTTAATTGTGTTTGTGTGGGTGTACTACTGTATATGTAATTGCTTATATTTGATCTTTTTATGCTGGAAAGCACTCTGGTCAACAGCAGTTGCTTTAAATGTGCTATAGAAATAAAATTTGTATTGTATTATATTGTATTGTGTATATATATAATTACTTTATTATATCTAATTAGGAATAAATAGAATTAGACACAAAATGGAAACAAAATGTCATGAATTTATCACAATTCAAAATAGTTACACTTTATTTTGATGATTCTGTTGACTATAAGTAACGTTGCACCTACATGTCAACTAACTCTCATTAGAGTATTAGTAGACTGTTAGGTTAGGGTTAGTAGAATAAGTTGACATGTTTGCAAAGTCACTTAGTCAGTAGAATGTCTGTTGAGGAGCATCAAAATAAAGTGTTAGCACATATTAAGCAGACAGTCTACTAATACACTGCAAAAAATGCTGTTCTTACTTAGAGTTTTTGTCTTGTTTCTAGTCAAAATATCTTAAAGTTCTTAAATCAAGAAGCATTTTCTTGACAAGTAAAAAATTATGTTCTAGTTTTCAGGAAAAATAAGTCAAAATTAAGAGAGTTTTTCCTTAAAATAAGCAAAATAATCTGCCAATGGGGTAAGCAAAATAATCTTATTTCAAACTGAAAACAAGATTATATAGTTTATTTTTGGTTTGAAATAAGATTATTTTGCTTACCCCATTGGAAGATTATTTTGCTTATTTTAAGGAAAAACTCTCTTAATTTTGACTTATTTTTCCTGAAAACAAGAAAATAATTTTTACTTATCAAGAAAATGCTTCTTGATTCAAAAACTTTAAGATATTTTGAATAGAAACAAGACAAAAACTCTAAGCAAGAACAGCATTTTTTGCAGTGTACTTTTTTTGTTTGTTTTTTTTGTGTGATTTACCCATATGTTTTATTTTTACTCTGAAGGTTATATATTAGAAAATCACACAAAAGAGCAACTATGGCCACTTCCAAATGGTCTCTTTCTGTCTAAATCATCTAAACTCAGTTCCACGTTAGAAATATTCTGCAATGTTAACTGGCAACATGAAACTAAGTGGATAAAAGTGAATGCACTGATATAACCCATTCATGAATGTTTATGTAAACAGCTTGTTTGTCAACAGCGTGCGTCATACTTAAGAATTACGCAGTTCCCTTCATCAGAAAGTCAATGAAATATCACAAACTCATGCATGACAAATCTGCTGTTCTTCCGCTGCACATTAAATGACAGTAAAACAAACTGGGGGAACACAGGGAATAGGTGATGAGACATGGGAGCAGGTGCTTGATGACTTGATCTTACAGCTTCTCGCTGGGTTCGGCTCTGTGGGTGTCAGCTGGTGAATCACAGTGATCAGCAAAGGCCTCTGAACTTTGATTTGATGGGAATCTGCTCTGCACATTTGGTTTCCCTGCGAAGGTGCTGGTGGAATGCACTAACATGCTCAAAGGCCTCACTCGAGGATGTGAAACATGCTCATGACCTTCAAATAAATTGTTTATGGAACAGATTTTTGTGAAGAACACCCTGGCCACTCTTTAGAAGGCATTTAGAAAATGTGTTTGTTTGTTTGTTTTTGAAAAAACTCTCTTATGCAAACAAAAAACAAAGGTAAAAACTGTGAAATATTATTACAATTTAAAATCACTGTTTTCTATTTGAATATATTTTGAAATCTAATTTATTCCTGTGAATTTTTAGCATCATTACTCCAGTCTTTGGTGTCACATGATCCTTCAGAAATCATTCTAATATGCTGATTTGCTGCTCAACAAACATTTCGTCTTATTATGATCAATGTTAAAAACAGTTGCGATGCTTCATGTTTTTTTAATATTTTTCAGAATTCTTTGATGAATGAAGAAGCTAATAATAACAACATTTATTTAAAATAGAAACTTTGGTGGCTTTATAAATGTATTTACTGTCACTTTTGATCAATTTATTGTGTTCTTGTTGAATATTGGTATTAATTACTTTCAAAAACTTTGAATCGGTAAAGCACTGAAAATGTATTAAAAGCATAAAAGTGTTCCATATGGCTATATTTCACAAAAGAAGCACTGATGGCCAGTTTTTTAATGGATCATTATTTTGAATGGGATGGTTTCAATGAATCATTTGATCCAAAAGTAGTCTGGTTGAATGATTCATTCACAGGTCAGACTGATCGGGTTGTTGACTCAATGATCCATTCAGGCAGGTCAGGTCTGTCATCAAAAAAAAAAAAAAAAAAACACTTTACTATGGGGAACAATTCTCACTTTTAACTAGCTGCTTAATAGCTTGCATACACTCTAAAAAAAAAAAAAAGCTGGATTGTTTCAACCCAAATTTAGGTTAAGTATGGACAAACCCAACTGTTGGGTTGAAAAAAAAAAATTAAATATTGATTCCATCTCCTGGGTTTGTCCATATTTGACCCAAACCCAGCATTTTTTTAGAGTGCGTTACTAGAATATTGGCTGTTTATTTGTACTTATAAACCACATCCCTACAATCCTACCCAATACCTAAACTTAAATGCTACAAAATCTACCTTACTAACTATTAATAGTCAGCAAATTAGGAGTTTATTGAGGCAAAAGTCATAGTTAATAGTGAATATATGTTCCCCATACTAAAGTGTGACCAAAAACCTTCCATAATGACATGAGGGTGAGTAAATAAGTACATAAAATCTTGGCCTACAACAAGAACAGGCGCATAGAAATTGATCTTAGGCCTGTATTTATGCTTCTCTTCTTGCTTTTTTGAATTGTAATCTTGTATTCCTCATTAGGGCATGTTTTTACCGATCGTAAACATGGTAGGTTGATAAATGCTTTCCATTTGTTCCACTAATGGCTTACAATCCAAACTTGCCCATGCAACACTTCGCTGATCAGTTGCTTCTGGCTAAACAACATTTTGATTATTTATTTCTTAGTTTACTTTCTTTCTTTCTTACTTTCTTTCTTTGTACTTAAGAACATTATTTGTATACCAATACACCATGTGCTTTTAATAGACTACCGGCTACATAAGATGAAACGGGTCTCTTAAAACCCATGAAGACTAATACTTAGCAATTCTCGCCAAGACACTAGCACAACTGTATTTATGTTTATGCCTGATATAATTAACTATTGATTTAGCTTTTCAAGTCCTTCTCTTTTTCCTGATGAAATGTACCCGAGTGGAGCAAAGCCAGTACGCATAAAATTATTTTCTGTTTCTTTGGTGCCAGTAGAGTTATTGCTCTCTTTTTGCTGCATTTTACAAAGGTCCATAGGGCAATTGATTACGCTTGCGGTCGGGAGAAGCCATCGGGGTCTAAATGACCTTGATTGACTGAGGTTCACAAGCCCACAGCAGCTCAACTCTTGCCATCCTGCACATACAGACTGCAGATTTTGGACGCAGTTACATTTATAAGCAGCAACTGGGAATTTGTGCCTCTTAATGGATTCTTCTTTGATTGGTTGAACTTGTGGGGTTATTTTAGGCTTGCAGCGGTGTTCAAATCTCTAGGAATCTGTGGCAGAGAAAGAACAGCCCGAGTGATGTGCGGTGGCACATTTTAAGTGGGTGGTGACAATGACAGTCAAATCCCTGGGACTAAATATTTTGCATAATTCCCTAGTTTCACATTCACATGATGTGAATTTAGAAGAGATTTAGTGTTGTCTGGCCAGCCAGAAAGCTGACAGACCACACATGCACTGTAAAAAAGAATAGTTGGTTTAACTTAAAAAGTAAGTTACCTGGTTGCCTTAAAATTTTGAGTTCATTGAAATAAAAAAAAATGAGTTAATACAATGAAGGCGATTAGTTTAATCAACAGAAACTCAAAATATTATGTTATCTGGACCACATTAATTATCTAAGTTGATTTGATAAAAGAAAAAATGTTGTGACAAATCAGCAAAATAATTTGCTGTTCTGTATTCCGTTCATTTGGGGTCATTGTTTATTATGAATATTTTGTATAATCAATCCTTTTATTCAGGAATGATGCATTAAATGGATCAAAAGTGACATTTAGGTAACAATTTACAATAAGGTTCCATTTGTTAACATTAATTACCTAACAGCAAAGGACAAATCTAAAACATTTATTCATTTTAGTTACTGTTAATTTCAACACTTACTAATTATTAAAATCAAAATCCGCATCTGTTAATTATGTAATGGACCTGAGCTGACAACTGACAATGAACAGTTGTATTTTCATTAACTAACATTAACAAAGATTATTAAATATTGCAACAAATGAATAGTTCACTGTGCCTTATTTTAAAGTGTTACCAACATTTCTAATATTACAAATGCTTTCTATTTCAAATAAATGCTGTTCTTGTGAAATATCTATTCATCCAAGAATCCTGATGACAAGTATCAGGGTTTCCACAAAAATATGAAGCAGCACAACTGTTTTCAACACTGAAAATAATCAGAAATGTTTATTGAGCAGCAAATCAGCATATTAGAATGATTTCTGAAGAATCATGTGACACTGAAGACTGGAGTAATGATGCTGAAAATTCAGCTTTGAACACAGGAATAAATTACAGTTTAAACTATATTCACATAGAATACAATTATTTAAAATTGTAATAATCTTTCATTGTTGTTACTGTATTTTTGATCACATAACTGCAGCCCTGCTGAGCATAAGAGATTTCTTTCAAAAACATCCTGCATAACAAAAACATATAAAATATATTTTTTTAGCACATTGACTTTAAATAAGGCCAGCAGAATCACCATGTGCTTTTCCTAAAAACCAGAACAATAACGATTAGAAGCATTCGCCATCACTGGTCGTTTTCTAACATCTGTCGCAGCATCATATCTGTCCTCATTCCCTCCCATTGCATGATTAATGGAGCTCTCCTCTGTAGTCTGCACGCACGAAGTGAGCATGCCTGGATCCCATTCACTTGACGACCATATAATACTGGTTTATCCCTAACTCTCACCTATATATGCTCCCATATATATACCTTTGCTCTCAGTGTAGCTCGTGCACTTTATGGTGTCACTCCCATGACAGGGAGTAAGAGCTCGATCTGAGAAGTGGAACCATTTAAAACCACCATTAGAGAGGCAATCTGAAAAAAATGAGATTTCAAAATGCAGGGGCCTCATTTGTTATGTGACTTACGATAAAAAATGGAGCCTGGTTATATGCCTGTGATGGAGTGGAGAGAGAAAAAAAAGAAGAAATTCTATAGAATAAGACTTTCTGGCATCTACCGCAGTGCCATTTTTAAAGGCTACACAATAAGATATAATACAATGGATGGTTGAGGTTCTAAAATCTGATTGGATGAGCTGCACATCAACCGAATTCTATAGTAAAACACCAAATTGCTATGAACTATTGTTTATTTTGATTGTTAAAGTTAATAAAATTAGGAATTTATTTATTGTTCTACTTTTTCTATAATCCATCCATCCATCCGAAAGAAATACGATTCTTTCCAATAGAAGCAAATAAACTTAAGCTGAGTCACTTTTGCACATGTAATATTCAGAACTTTTACCCTTTTATTTAGCTCCACTGCTATTTTTTGCATCCTCCAATGAGTTCTTGATTTAATATGCCTG
The DNA here is from genome assembly GCA_003731715.1 of Anabarilius grahami. NCBI lineage: Eukaryota > Metazoa > Chordata > Actinopteri > Cypriniformes > Xenocyprididae > Anabarilius > Anabarilius grahami. The sequence goes on from RJVU01070129.1 coordinate 2,687,630, forward strand.
CACCAAGGGTAGCTTGAAAGGGGAAATATTTATATAGCGAGTTTTACCACTAGTAATTGTCTGTTTAGATTGACTTGGTTAACTGGAAGGCTTGCATGAAGTAAACCTGAAGTAAAAGAAAAAGTTATATACTTTACACTGAAATACTTTTTTGAGATGATTTCTCTGTAATTTATATAATGAAGTCACAAAGTCTTAATGGGATGAGGTGGGACAGATTCATTAGAAAGATATAAACTCACTGGCCACTTTATTAGGTTCACCTTGCTAGTACCAGTTTGGACCTATTTTGCCTTCAGAACTGCCTTAATTCTTCATGGCATAGATTCAATGAGGTGCTGGAAACATTTCTCAGAGATTTTGGTCCATATTGAAAGCATCATGCAGTTGCTGCAGTCAGCTGCACATCCATGACTCGAATCTCCCGCGAATCTTCATCAGTTTGAGATGATTTGAGCTTTGTGACATAGTACGTTATTCTGCTGAAAGTAGCTATCGGAAGATGGGTCACTGTGGTCATAAAGGGATGGATATGGTCGCCAACAATGCTCAGGTAGGCTGTGACATTTAAACAATGCTCAGTTGGCACTAAGGGGCCCAAAGTGTGCCAAGAAAATATCCTCCACACCATTACACCAGCAGCAGCCTGAACCATTGATACAAAGCAGGATGGATCTATGCTTCCATGTTGTTTACGCCAAATTCTGATCCTACCATCTGAATGTCGCAGCAGAAATCGAGATTCATCAGCCCAGGAAATGTTTTTCCAACCTTCTATTGTCCAGTTCTTGGTGAGCCTGTGTGAATTGTAGCCTCAGTTTGCTGTTCTTAGCTGACAGGAGTGGCACCGGTGTATCTTCTGCTGCTGTTGCTCATTTGCTTTGTTGGACGTGTTGTGTGTTCAGAGATGCTCTTCTGCAGATTGGTTGTAACGAGTTGTTATAACATCTACATGCCTAAATGCATCGAGTTGCTGCCATGTGATTTGCTGATTAGATATTTGCATTAACAAGCAGCTACATAGCTGTCTATCAACTTAAAAAAAGTTGGAAAAAAGTTTGTTTCTCCATGGCATATGGATTATGTGTATGCTGTTGTACAAACTAGAACATTTATTACATGGGACAAATCAAATCCAGAGAAGATGGCAGTGATACTGTAGAGATTGAAATATCCAAGCTTCCCATGCTGACATACACAGCTCTGTAATGGTGATGTTTATGTGTAGAATAAGAAGTAGTAAACACAGAGAAAAATACAGTTTGGAGGTAGACGAATAGTTCACCCCAAAAGGAAAGTTTTGTTATCATTTACTCCCCCTCATGTCGTTCCAAATGCTCATGATTTTCTTTCTTCTTTAATAGTTGCAGAGTCAGGAAAATGACACTTTGCCTCTCAATATATGATAAATAAATCAAATTGCTGCATCTTTCAAAATAATGGACCAAATGCATATGGATTAACTTCAGAGGGAGCTTGGCAAAACAGATGAGTAGACTGAAAAGAGTTGTTTCTTTTTCTCAATAAATTAAGAGTGAAAGCAGGTTTATACATGTTATGAGTTTGCCAATTTATGAATAGTTTGAGCTTTGCAGACAACACTAAATACAGTTTAAAACAAGAGGGACTTTTACAAAGTCTTGATTTTGTTGCAGCTCCTCTCTTCCAAGTCTGTCAGTAATGCTCTGGGGTGTGTTTCCTAAAGCGAACTATGGTCGCAAGTTCTGTCGTTACCAATAGAGCTTAATGGGACTTCCGACCATAGTTGACTAACGATGCTTTTGGGAAATACACCCCTGTTTAGTTCCAGTCTCTATGGCCCTATCCCAAATGGCACCCTAAACCCTCACGGTCTTCCTCTGAGTCCGCACTTGCGGAGACTAGCGGGCTCAGCAGAAGTGCGCATCGAGGGCACATAGCGGCCGCAAAGGGGGCACTCGCGAGCACCCTTCTGAAAGCTAAAATGACGAATGGGACACCCTACAATCTTGTGGACTTAACGGACATGCGCGTGCAGCAGCCATTGTAAGTCCACAAGACCGAAAGCGTGTATGAAGTGTGCCATTTGGGAAAGGGCCTATGAAGCCTGAAAAGTGCAATGTGCTCTGATTGGTCGGCTGGATCAGTGTGTTGTGATTGGTCAACCGCTTTAAGCTTGTTTGGAAAATGTCCCGTCGTTTACCTTAATCACAAGTCTCAACTAGAATCCACCCCTTTATTCTGTGTATGCCTTGGGGCGGGAATAATTTAAATGAGGAATATTGTGACTCGTTCGCTCCTGGAGGAAAACTCAAGACTACTTTGGAGGCATTTCAGGGAATTCAGAAACAGTGCGCATGAAGCTACTTTTCATGCTAGATTTGTTTTCTGCCAACAAAAACATTTACAAATGAAGCCAAAGCAGAATCAACCACACGACTTCAAGCAACACAAGCTAGTGGTGTTATGTTACTGAATGAAACCATTCAGAAAGAATAACTGAAAACTATTACAGCACAAAACAGACAAGCATTACACAATAATATAATCCCACTGCTCTTCTCCCTCTACACCAACGACTGCACCTCTAAAGACCCCTCTGTCAAGCTCCTGAAGTTTGCGGATGACACCACAGTCATCGGCCTCATCCGGGACGGAGACGAGTCTGCTTACAGACTGGAGGTTGAACAGCTGGCTGTCTGGTGCAGTCTTAACAACCTGGAGCTCAACACGCTCAAGACAGTGGAGATGATCGTGGACTTCAGGAGAAACCCCCCTGCTCTCCCCCCACTCACCATCATAAACAGCACTGTGACTGCAGTGGAGTCATTCAGGTTCCTGGGCACCACCATCTCACAGGACCTGAAGTGGGACATTCACATTGACTCCACTGTGAAAAAGGCCCAGCAGAGGTTGTACTTCCTTCGCCAGCTGAGGAAGTTCAACCTGCCACAGGAGCTGCTGAAACAGTTCTACTCTGCCATCATTGAATCCATCCTCTGCACTTCAATTACCGTCTGGTTCAGCTCAGCTACCAAATCTGACCTCAGAAGACTACAGAGGGTAGTCCGGTCTGCTGAGCGAATCATTGGCACAACCCTCCCCACTCTCCAAGAACTGTACTTATCCAGAGTGAGAAAAAGGGCAAAGAAGATCACTCTGGACCCCTCACATCCAGCACACTCCCTCTTTGAACTGTTGCCATCTGGTCGACGCTACAGAGCCCTGAGCACCAGAACGACCAGACACAGGAACAGTTTCTTCCCTCAGGCAATCCATCTCATGAACACTTGACAAACATGGAACACACAACACTATTACACATTATTTACTTAAAACACTTACTTATATTTCAAATTTGCACACATAACTGTACATACAATTGTCTATATTATATATTGTTTTTTGCTTTTTTTTTTTTTACTTTGTCTATCTTGTAAATTTGTATATTATTATTTTATTCTTTTTATTATGTGTCTTGTCTTGTCGCTGTTACTCTGTTGCACTGTGGAGCTTCTGTCACTAAAACAAATTCCTAGTATGTGTAAACAACATACCTGGCAATAAAGCTCTTTCTGATTCTTCTTCTTCTGATATATAATAATAAAATAATTACTATTAATCATCCATTGGATTTGTCCATCTAACACAATGAGAAAAAAGAATCTGCACCCTGTACATGGCAAGCATCTTATACTAATCTTTAAAATAAGTGCAGCTTTGATAGGAGATGCATTCTAGCAGATGAAAATGAAAAGTCTGGCATGGAAACGCATGGTAGCTGCAAGGCATCACTTGCTGTTCACACTTGACAAAACATTTTCAGACCCGGTGTCTGGAATACAGTTTAACGGCCGGGGGGAGTTTAGGGAAACACTCTCGTGCTCTTCCAGGGCTCACAGGGCATATCAGAGAAATGCTTAGTGACAAACGTGGGGCGGTGTGTATTGCGTGATCCAGACAGCTCAAAGCTTTTGGTTTGTAGAATTTAAAAGTAAGTGACTTTGAGTATGCCCATGCTAATGCATTGTAAATGTATGTTGCAATTAGACACTAGTATAATAAATTAAAACACATCTCCATTAGATCATATGGAAGAGTCATTTTATGGAACCCAAGAGCAGATTCTTTGTGGGTTTGGGTGAGAAGTTCCACAGGGCATTTGGCGACACAAGCGCTGAACTTTCTAGAAATGATTCAAGGGTGATATTCTTAGATCACTAACAAGAACAAATTGCCACACATGAATCACGGTGAACTTTCAGACCGGAATTTCTAGCAGGCAATAAACAATTAAACATGTTAGCTGTAAAAGACAGCATAGATGCAATTTTAGCACATTACTGTGATGGCCGGATGCAGCTGGATAATGTGTTGGAGTCAAGCACTGAGAAAAATCAAGCATTTACAACAGCATCAATAGAAAACTAACCTAACTATTTGCCCAAATCCCTCGAGACCAATTTTAATTCAATTTAGAATCTATTAAAGGCTTGAAATGACTAAATAAATGAGCAAATAGTACATTTAGACCTCTGAAAGTTTAAGTACAGGGATTAGCTTTAACAAATATAGAGAAACAGAAAAATAAATAAACCTAAATGTCTGAGATGCTACTTATGTGTGCACAGATGAACAGATTTTTCATTAATATATTCAATTATTCTGCATCTAACAAGCTCAACTTCATTAAAATCATTTTATTTATGAGGAAAGCATCTTCTTGGTAATATAATATCTTCTGGGGTACATTGACAGGACAATGATGTACTAAAAACCGAAAAGTTTTTCCTTTGGAATTTTCGTGGACAGACGACAACGTTGTCAAAACGATCCCCATTCACACAGATCTGCGAAGGCAACTAAAAACGCTGTTATATGCATGCCAGGCCAGTAGTTGGCGATGTCACTTTGTAAAGAAAAATTACATGCCTGTGTGTTTTTGTCATTTACATGGAGACAATAATGGTATAGTTTTTAAAAACTTGCACTTTGAAACCTGTTTTTAAAAGTTAGCATTTTCAGGCCCCCAAAACCGCGTCTTCATGTAAATGAATGGCCAAAACACATAAAAACTGTGTTGTTTTGCCACTACAAAATGCCAAAAGTAAGCAAATGGCCAGACTGATAATAAATGATGATCAATATTGGGAGGCTAACTATAGCTTCTATAGTATAGAGCATGTATTTAAAATAATACTAACAAAATTAAAAAGCAATGAATGTCCTGAGTATCCAGATTTCCTTTAGATGTAACTTTAAGTATTTTTTTTTTTGATAAATGTATTTATTTTTAACATAAAGAGTGTCCCTA
>RJVU01070129.1:2712295-2775595 GCA_003731715.1 Anabarilius grahami
TATATAGTATGAATATATAGTTATATATTTCTAATATATAATTATATATAATAATTTATATATAATTTCATGACTGAAGAGGCCCTGTGCTTTAATTTGAAGAGGCCTTTCATGAGTTTTTGTCTGCCAATGCAGATAGAAAAGCTACAATTCTGATTAAGAAAGTTTGCATGATGTGCAATGTCAAATTGACACAAATGTTTATATATACATATATATACAGAATTTAATGTGTCAACTCTCACTGATTCTTGCTTACACATTACATGGCGTTAGTAGTTTTAAAGAGTAGGAGTTGGTATTCATATTCAGGGCAGGGGAGCGCAATTGGCGGGTGGTATTTGTGATCTTATGTGGTGGGCAGGTCTGGGCCAAAATGCCAGGGCCGATTTTTGGTCCCAGTCCATCCCTGCTATTATATGTGAGCATTCTGTCTCATATGTTTTTGTGTTTGAACATTTTGAATGACATGAGACTTAACAATGACAAAATTCCTTTAAGATGCTGAAGTTTTTGGACTGCAAGCTACATCTCAGCAGATTGTGCTCTTGATATTTCCTAGTTCCTGGATGTCTTAAAGGATTAGTTCACCTAAAAATGAAAATTCTGTCATTAATTACTCACCCTCATGTTGTTCCAAAACCGTTTGACAACTATTACTTTGATACTTCAAAAAGTTCATAAAGAGATCATAAAACTAATTCATATGAATTGACCGATTTAGTCCAAATTTTCTGAAGCGACTCGATCACTTTATATGATGAACAGATTTAATTTAGGATTAAATTTAGGCTTTTATTCACATATAAACATTGATGAGCGAACATGAAAAAAAGCTCAGCTGAATCTGCTTCACACGTGAGAACAAACCTCTTCCGGAAGCTCAAATGTGCTGCGTAACACGAAAATGAACCTCATGGGTTTGGAACGACATGAGGGTGAGTAATTAATGACAGAATTTAAATTTTTGGGTAAACTAACCTTTTAAAATGTTATTTGTATATACCGGTGAACATAGTAGGGCTGTGTTTTAGATCTGTGCACTACACACACGTATGTAAACTTGGCGAGAAATGTTTGTGAGTATGTTGGAGCAAAGTACTTCCTGTATCTGTCATTGATGTGGTTTGTCATGTCCACTTCAGAAGCCCGTCCTTCACAGTAGTAATTTGGTCGAAGCGTTATTGGAACAATACAGCTGTCAAATCATTTAAAAGTCTCTTGAGCTTCACAATAACATCCACAAGCTACAAGCTCTTTGTAACCCTCTGAATTATTCACACTGTCATGCTGACCTTGTTTTAGGTGGTGTTAAGATAAATAATTAGCTCTATTATAGGCTTGATTAGAAAGGCAGCGGTAAACCAGTCGGCGACTCAATACATGAATGCTTGAGAGCTCATATAATGTATGCAGTAAGTAACAATAAGTCAGATCAATCTTCTGGTGTTTTCTACAACAGAAAACAAGAGATAGACCAGGGAGAAAAGATAGGAGAGGATATTAGACAGATAGATAGATAGATAGATATGGACAGCAAGTGAAAGAAACCCAAACGAACAATTGCTTTGTTTAGATTCGAGTGGGCAGGAGAGGTGAGTAGTGTGTGCACTTCTTTGCCACAAGGGTTTTTATGAATCTGACAATAATTGCATAATTATCAACATAGGTTATATCCTCAAAAAATGAATACTGAGAAGTCAAACAATACTGTCATCCGAGTATGAATCATAATGGTGATATTCCTGCAGTTTTGCAATATTATGTTTCAATTTAGCAAAATGTATTTACATTACATGGTTCAAGCGACCCAATTCCGATTTTGTGGCACAAACCTGATATGACCCACGAACATATAAGCAGGGAAATAAACACGGGGATTCCGAAACCCTCAGATTGGTTTCAGGCCTCGTTCAAGTGTGGAAATAAATCTGATATGAATCAGATTAGTGCATTTTGCATCTGCATAATTTGCTATCACATGACTCAGTGGCACAATGGAGGACGAAAGCTCAACCCAATGTTTTGCTGACCTTTAAAGATGGTACAGAAAGCAAAAGCTTGTAATATCATTTCATATGCGTCCATTGCAAATCGCACCATTTTTACTTCCTAATCGCTTTTCCAGGTCAGTATGTCTACCTTTGGTTGTTTTGCCAAATGTATAATGTAAATGCAGAAAAAAAAATCAGATGTAGTCAACAAATCGGAACTGGGCACCAAGACCTGCAGTGTAAATGCAGCCCAAGTAGTTACCAGCCTTTGTATGCTATACTGTAAGGCAGCTCATTGGACTTTGAATAAAAGCTGTTATGTACCACATACACACAAAAAATAGATGCCGTCTCCATATCATCTTCTTAAAAATGCCTCTAATTACAAGATCTTGTAGCCGTCAATATTTCTTGATTTGTCTGGTTCCTTATACACTGCAATGCAACTCAACCCGCCCCCTGTCCTTTATCTGTAATAGAGCCCAACAGCTACAAATCAATATGGTGCTACAAGATAACAATGGATGAACTCACAGTGTTGACCATCTCTTAAAAAGACCTGCTCTTCAGGCAGTGTGGTTTAAACTCCTATAAGAAAAGCTTCAGTTAGTGTTTTGTTACTTGAGTTGTTTGGTAATGCCACAAGGTTAATTGCATCTCAGTCATCTCAGTCTCATCATTGCTTTTGATTTGGGAAGAAATGCAGAAAAATATCTTGCGTACAGTGGGCTTGTGAAACAACAGAGAAACACATACTGAGCACTAAGTGGTTCATCCCTTTGAACTTTGAAATTGTGCTCCAAAAATGTCAGCAGCGTGCTGAAAATGCATTGCGCACACTGACGTAGAATATAGTCTTGAGAGTAGTGTGTTAAGAGCTCTAACCTTTTCCACAAACCACAGAAACTCACTGACTTCATCTCTCTCTAACTCTCCACTATCTCTGCTCAGGAACATCTTGTAATGCATGCCAGACAAGTATACTATAAGTTTCAAACAATTTTGTCCATGTTTACTTTATGTCAACATCCAAAAATAGTGTAGATTTATGCTATCATACACAATCAAGAAGGTGACAACAAGTAATATACATTCATTTATGGTCTGGCCTGATAGCACTCTGCCAAAGCTGGATATGTGCACTTGGGAGTAACTGCCTTTTCTGCATGGGTGAGCATCAGTAATCCCACTTGACAAGCATATATCGCTGTCTTCACATCAGGCCAGGCAAAGCAATTGGGTTAGAGCAGGTTTGTTCCTGTGACCTTGGCTGTCAGAGCGTGCATGCTGAAGCTGGCCCCACTGGGGTGAACATTGTGTCGAGGTGGACTTGACCGCTTTGGGTCACTGTAGAAAATCATGCTGCATACATTATGCAGACATAAGCAAATCAAGATGTGCTATAATTATCATTTAGAACGGTCTACTTAAGACAATGCTAAAGGCTTTTATGCTTATGATACACAAGTTAGGTTGCCAGCCACACCAAGTCGCTTTTTGGATTTGAATAGGCAAATGCTGAAGAGAGGATCATTATTGCAGATTATTATGTTTCTAGCTTGTTATATGTTTGACAACAATTCTTCTAACCCTAATTGATGGACTGTGTATCTTTTAATTTCTTAAACAACCATGTAGGAAGATGTATCATGGTCATATTCCAGGATGACAATGTCAAGATTAATCAGTCTGAAATTGTGAAAGAATGGTTGTGAGGGAGCATGAAGAATCATTTTCACACATGTATTGTATAAATTTAATGAAAGTCTTTGGGATGTGCTGGAGTAGACTTTACAGAGTGCTCACCTCTTGCATTGCCAATACAAGATCTATCAAGAGGTGCATACATTTTTGGTCAAGATCTTGTACTGAAAATGCAAGAGGTGAGCACTCTGTGTCTGCTCCAATGTACTCAAGCACATCCCAAAGACTTTCAATGAATTTAAGGTCAGGATTCAGAGATGTCAATTCATGTGTGGAAATGATTCTTCAGCAACTTTTTTTTTTGGCCGGGTAGTGTATGGGTAAATGACTGTAAATGATTATGGTCATCAATCGTCCTATATTACCACAGGCATCCTGTTTTATTTTAACAATGAAAACGCCCCATTTGCCACACTCAATAAACATTTCTACAAGGAAAACAATCATGCTTTTATTTCCAACAATTAGGGTGGTCAAACATCATGCATTAGTCAAGATGCCATGTTTATGGTAAAAAAAAAAAATGCCTTGTATGCCAAAATTATCTAAAATTAATTGCATGTAAACTTGCCCTCAAGAACAGAACTATTTTTGCCATTGCAATTATTGTGCATATACACTTTGTGTTGCAATAATATGTTCTTAGATGCATCTTTACATGATTAATAACTGGATGAGAGTAAAACATTACTTTCCTTAAATAGTAATGATGTAACATGACTAGATACTTCAAATTATGATGGAAATTAAGGAAAAGTCTAAAAATGCCAACTTTATTTGTATATCATATTATGCATATGCAGTTTTAATTGTGTGTGTGTGTGTGTGTGTAATTTATTTGATGTTTTTTTATTAAATATTAAACCACCTTTCTGCTATAACATCTTTATAGCTTACTGTCCTTAATTTGGGTGGCAAGACATTGGAAACACATCGGAACCAATATATTATTGCAAGCTTACACAGAGGTGCTTTCAAAGACACAGTGATATTTCTAATAAAAGCAGCTGGTGAATGTATGGTTCAACAAACAGACAAGTAAGACAGCTTGAAATTTAGTTTGAAATCTGCCAGCGTTGTTCGGAGCCCAACACAGTTGGTACGAAGCACTCAGGTGTCACACAAATATTGCAAGATTGGTCAAGGCCAGAAATTCAATTCTTGGCAAAGATGCAACTCTACAAAGGAAATGATGCAACGTTAGCACTGAGTTGCCCCACAGAAAGAACCTTGACATTGTACTTTCACACCATGTGAAATTCATTACAAAGCTTGTAAAGTTTGCCTCGGCAAGCTGAATGCAGATGCTGCTGAAATCCGCTGATAGTGATTGTGTGAGCAAATAAGCAATATGTGATAAAAACTGGTATTATCACCTTGCAAAGCTCAGCCTGAGAGTGGAGATGATTTCTTTTCTCACCGGGTGATATGATTTGGTGAAAGCATAATGAAAAAAAAACAAAAAAAAACACGACATCAGAATTGAAATAATCAGAGTATTGGTTTATTTTTCCTAGTGCTTTGAAAAATATTAATGTAGCATAATTGCAACAAAGCGATGACGATTTAGCCGAAATTAATCCGTTTTTTAAATGGTTATTTCAGTTCTGCAGTAACTTTGCAACCATGTAACTTTTAAAAACTCAACAAGCTTTTGTTCCAAATTTCTATGGAATCCAGTTTTTACTTCAAAGTAAAAATAAAACGGGTAATTCTAAGATAAAGTTTAAAATAAGAAATGCAGTAACAATGCACGATAGAAAGTCAAAGTGTGAGATAAAGTCATATAAAGTGAAATAAAGTCACAATTTTGAGAAACAAAGTTATAATTATGGCATATGAAGTCTCAATTAAGAGAAATACAACTTCAAACCCAATAAATAATGCTCTTTGAGGCTGAAACTATAAAAGGGTTTAGCAGACTTTCAGAAATGTATGCTNCGTTTTTTAAATGGTTATTTCAGTTCTGCAGTAACTTTGCAACCATGTAACTTTTAAAAACTCAAGCTTTTGTTCCAAATTTCTATGGAATCCAGTTTTTACTTCAAAGTAAAAATAAAACAGGTAATTCTAAGATAAAGTTTAAAATAAGAAATGCAGTAACAATGCACGATAGAAAGTCAAAGTGTGAGATAAAGTCATATAAAGTGAAATAAAGTCACAATTTTGAGAAACAAAGTTATAATTATGGCATATGAAGTCTCAATTAAGAGAAATACAACTTCAAACCCAATAAATAATGCTCTTTGAGGCTGAAACTATAAAAGGGTTTAGCAGACTTTCAGAAATGTATGCTGGTCAATCTTGGGAAATGAAATGCTAATTATAAGTAGTTTATTTTCACTTTGGCATGAAAGTAACAAGATGTAATAAAGAGCTAAAGTTTAACCACTCAAACTTTACTTTACTGCATACAAACCAACACAACGCCATTGCTAACACTCACTCATGCTTGTGCTGTTGGTTCCCTCCAAGATGATGTCACTTCCTGAATGATGATGTCATTCATTAAGTGTTTTTTTTTTCTTTTGTTAAAAGGATTTTACTAACATGATAGAAAGTGAAAAGCCAACATAAAATAGTTAAAACAAAAACTTGTTTGGAACATTTTGATTAGAGAAAGGAGAATATTGATATATATTCTCCTTGAATATTGATATTGAATATTGTTTTTATTGTAGCAATCTCCAGTGCACTGGAGAACATGACAAAAATGACAAAATCCACTCAAACCAGAATAAGTAAGAGAATTTAATATTCTCCATGTGTTCACTTAATTATGACAGCCTATTATTATTATTTTAAAAAATGCAAATTTAATATTTTATCTAAATTAGATTAGAGGATATGAAAATGCACTGCATACAATAGTAGGAATTTTGAAGCATGCACAGAAAATAAATCACTTTCCCCTGTAGAACAACATCTCATGCACATGAATTGACATGTCTTCCTCTGTCATTACCTTCACACATTCCCATGAGTTTGGAAGGGTGTCTTTCTGATGAAACCAATGACAGGCAAGAGTAAGAAGTATTGTGGTGTGGATACAGCAGTCTAAAAGTCCATGCATATGGATGCCTCATCGCCATATGGACGCAAAGACAAGGGCATCATCAAGGTAGACAAAACCTGACAATACAATTCTCTTTTCCCTGTTAATATATTCTGTCATCAACTTCCGTGAACATGCGTGTCACTTTGGAACAATAATTAGACATCTGATGCACTGTAAGGGGTCTGGGGAACATGAACTCTGCAAAGTCCCCGGAGGAAGAGGAATGTTCATCATTATGCATTAGATTGTTTCCAAAGGCCTCTTTCAGCGGGAACAATCTCCATTCCGCTCGTAAAAATGATCAGCGCAAGTTCATCCAGCCAGCCGCCTGCCAGTAATGAGAAATGGACACACATAATGGGGCCTGAATGGGTTTAAGTGAGGGCTAGTGAGTCATATTATCAGAGAGCGCCCAGTCGACTGCCAATAACTTGAAGGATTCCCGTGCAGGTATTGATTCGTCTCTAGACGCGTTCAACTTTTATCACACTAAAGTTTTATGTGTTGTACACTCTGCTGATAAATTCTGAGGGATTGAAATGACTGAAAATCAAATGTGTGCAGAAGAAGCACAGAAGCGTTTTCTGAGACTGTAGCTCAGGTGAGGTAACAAATGTGGCATAAAACTCTTCTATATAAATTTAATGTAAGAAGATATGCATTTCCTGTGGCCGTCAATAAAAAAGCAGAACTGTCTGTAAAATAACAAAAAGGTAAAGTCAACGGTTTGTCGAAGAAAACAATGGAAAGTAACAAATAAACCTAAAAAAATAATAATCTTATTTAGTCAAACATGAACTGACAAAAGGGGAATCATAAACCAAAAATAAATAAAATTGTTTTAACAGAAATCACAATTCTATATAATATAATATAACATAATATAATAACACCGGCCAAGATGAAGCTATTCTCGGCGGGTACACGAGCACTGAACGGCCGCTGATGGCCTAAAGCTCACATCTCCGGAAACATTTAAACAAATTGTAAAATAGGCGATATGATTAAATATGAAGCACATATTTCAGGTCTAAACAACTACATTCTTGCCTAAAAAAACTCTTAAAACTACAGTTTGTGGTACAACAAGTGTCTTAGGCATATTTGTAAAAAAAAAAAAAAAAAAATATGGTGGATTTGCTCAGCCTCCATGACAGTCACTTTGAAGCGGAGTGATACAAACGGTGGAAAGGTAGGAGTGCTGTTATCACTAGAATATTGCACGGCTATCAGCCAGTCAGATTAGAGAACCAGAAAGAACTGTATACAATATAATATAATACAATATAATATAATTCCTCTGGAACACATAGGCTACTTATTAATTATACATATACCTTGAATGTAGAGTAAGTCACATATAACTCACATTAGATAAAAGCATCTACCAAATGAGTCATTGTGATGCAAAAGAAAACTGCTCTGCAATTTCCTGCTATTTTCGCACGCCGATCATTGCCAGTGGTTGTTCTGGGAGTCACATTCATCAGAACTGTTGCTCAGAGGTTGAACCAGAGCAGTTGTGAGAAACTAATTAGAACACCTTGCTATTAATGTGAGGCACTTGGAGCTCAGCTTCTGATTATTCGTTATTTGCTTGTGTACATCATCGCACAGCTGCTCGATCAGTGTGTTGTTGTCAGAGTAGCCCATCTGTTTGGGATGTTTAAGACAGAGAGGGCTGTGAAATTGGGAAAGGGCAGGGGTTGCCAACCCTGTTCATGTGTCCAAATATGATGGATTGATAGTCTTTCATAATTATTAAGGGAAGAGCACAGGCAAAACCACTGTTTTCATGTACTGGTCAATTTTGAGATTTTAGGTTATTTTGCTTCCGTAGCATGTCATATTTCAGACTATAGTTGAAAGAAAGCATCCAAACTACACACTTAAGTGTTTATTTCATTACACGTTATCTATTTGCATCTGTTTCAGTTGCAACACATATCTTTAAATGATGTTTATTTAACAAAGTTTGGGAGGAATCCACATTCAGGTAATCCAACCAATGAGACGAAGCCCTATGTCCAAGCTCGAAACCCTCCCCTCGGACAGCATGCCACATATGTATAGTTTACCCGATTACATGTACTTGTCAACTGGTGAGAGGCTGTTTTCTTGAAATGTCAGAAATCTCCACTTCTGGATAAATTGAGACTCATATATATAGTTTTTTTTTTTGTTTGTTTCAAATAGAGATCATGATTCTCCCACGATTCTAAACTAAACAAAATAATGCAGTTTACTAGCAGTTCTGACAAAATATTAATTGCTGCAGTCTATTTAACAATGTTTAATTAATTATATTGATGTTTTTTATTAATGGCTTGAATGAATGATTCAGTGACTCACCCATAAAGACTTCACTTGTTTCATTACTGGATGAATCAGAGCTTTTGAACAAATCTTTTGAATGACTGATTCAATGTCTTACTCAAATATGTGGCTTGTTTCATCACTGAATGAATCAGGGTTTTTTAATCAATGATTCGATAGGTGTGTTCGACATCGGCTGCAGCTGGAGCTGAAAATGGAGACGTGAAGTCGGACACTTTCTGGTTCTCGTAGTGACGCTCGCACTGCGTTTGCATACTTTAACACAGCGGAAGAGAAATAAACACAATATTTGACTAATACACTGATGTTTCAGAGACATTTTCATTCAATACTTTATGTACTGCATGCAGCTTCTATTTTTACAAGAATAAAGTTCAACATAAGCATATATTATTTAAATACCAATGTAGTGAGATCTACGTTTTTTATCAGTTTAATTTTGATAAACATGACACAATATAACATTGCGACTACATGAAAAGAGCTTTAACTCTTGAAAAAATACAGATTTGTGAGCATTAGTGGAACTGAAGGCGTGACAATAAACACGAAACACACGTGATCGTTGTCATGCGGTGAATCCGGCCAATCGTGAAACAGCTTTGTCGTCATCGGAGCCTGGCTGACACAGGCGGCTGCTCTCGAAGGGCTCTCGCGGTACTTCGAAGTCATACGTTACAGTCACATGGCATCGGCGCTGTCTCAAGTCAGACAAAATTTCTTACCGGCATGCACTGTTTCAAGTCAGCCGCCGATCGGTCTGTGCAGCGCTGCATGAAGTCGAACAAGCCTAATGACAAATACATTTTTATCAGTCACATGTCACCAACTAGTGACGTAACAATTTAATCGATACAATCATTATTTGAAACACCAAGTTACTTTCAAAAGGTAATTTACTCAATTTTGATCACTACAGTAGACATCTGTGTTTATATTTGAAATATAAACTTTTATCACAGTTTTTCTGTGATAATTTGAATTATTGTAAATAACGATACTGTGTAGTTTAAAAAGACTGTTCATGAAGCTGTTTCATTCCTACATAAAAAAAAAAAAATTGTGTTTGTTTTGACAACACAGTGTGAACACATATTTTGAATGTTCTGGTATGATTTTGTCAAAGGTTTAATAGACACAGCCGAATTGTTGCCATTTAGGAATTAGATCATGTGAGTGTTTAAATTGAAATCTCAATCTTTTTTTATTTTTTTATGAATCAGGCAGCTCTAACTTGTACATTCACCAAAATGTATTCCTCTCTATATTCTGAAGGTTTTTACACAGGAGTCTGTTCATATATCATTCGCCTGATTTATATAACATTTTATTCCTAAAACATGGTGATTGGGTGATATCTATTCATTTAAATTGTATTTTTTCCCCTCTCTTACATATTCAGGGGGTAAAGATTTACCTGGTTAGCTTTGGCCGTTAGTCCCAGCTGGGCTAAAAATATTTTTCTACATTGACGTGCATTCAACAGCCGTTTAATTTGACCATTTAGATAGCAGATTATTTGGCAGTGCATTATTTTTCAGAGGGCTCTTGACATTTTGAAATGGACTTTGGCTGAGAGGTTTGACTCTCTGTGGGCACACAAACTTTTAAGATGCAAAGTTTTATGCATGAAAACTCAGACATTAACCTCTAAGTTACCACCCCCATTGACGATATTTATAGAAACTTCAAAATATGACACATAATGGCTGTATGCTGACACTTAATATTCAATGTATAGTCTGATGGCCTGACAGTAAATTGTCAAAACAGAGACAGATGAGCTTTTTTTTTTTTTTTACATTAAAACTTATTTTTACAAAGACAGTAGCAGACTGACCCAGACTAAGGTCATATTGGTCTAGTTAAGCTTTTAATTGCAGTGAATTTGCTCCCTGCAGCACTGCTCAGAAACTATTGTGTCTATACAGATTCTGCTCTCTCATATTTATGAATGAAACCCCAGATCATTAACTACTAGACTGCTATCCTGTAGAGGTGATTATTAAATTATTTTGGCCACATTCTGACAGTGTCAAGTGGGCCAATTAACTTAGAGTTACCTTTAAAAAAAAAAAAGACCTGTGGCCTCAATGGTTATTGTGCTTCAACACACTGAACATATGTTTCTTCATANTAATATAATGTGAAATAAATAAATAAATAAAACAATTGAAATTATAATTTATAATAGTTATAATTTAATCATGAATAATCATTATTGTAATAATAATAATAATAATAGAGAAAACACTTTTAAAAATAATTTGTTCTTTTTGTTACTATAATATGAGATAAAATCTAAAATTATAATTGAAGTAATTATAACAGCAATTGGCAAAACATTTGTTCAAAATTAATTTAAAGTATGTTTTTTTTAAGTATAATATTCATTTTAATTTATTCTAATAATAACTCGCAAAACATATTCAGAAATTAATTAATTTCTATTTTTGTAACTATAATATGAGATGTGAAGCCTTATTTGAAACGTACATTAATCAAAATTATATAAATCATTTATGAAATAATGTGACCTTCATATATGCTATATGCTCATATGGATTTGCTTGTATTGGAAGATTAATATTGGGCATGATTATCATCAATATATATTTAAGCCAATTAGAAAAACTATAAACAATTTTTTTTTTCATTGTCAGTAATTAAAACTGGCGATTTATGTGACAAACATCATAACAGAATATCAATAGATGCATTTATACCTTTACTTTCATTATCTGGAGCAAATCATGGCGTTTATGATCAAAGTCACTGAGCTGGAAAAATAAGCAGCAACTGCAAACACGCTCTAATCCATCATTCCACAAGAACACAGAAGATCTTTTGCCCTGATCGTCTTTGCCACTAATTACCGTTGTTGGCCCTGGCACTTAGCAAACAAACGCACCGATTTATCTAACGAATCCTGTGAGAACTTTCAGATTTTCTTTCAGTGACAGTAAACATAATATATTTCAGGTCTAGCACCAGCGTGAAAAAGTCAAATGGTATCAAATATCAATAAAGTGCCGCAGTCAAATGCTCATGACTAATTAACTGGCAAAAAAAAAGGATTGCAGTTTTATTAAGATCATATATCTGCTTGCTCTCATGCTGTGAAAGTTGAGGCCTCACCATAAAAGAAAAAATAAAATGCATTCATGCAGAGAATCTTGTTAAATTGCATTTTGTGATTAATCTTTATAAGCCAAAACATAAACCTCGCTGACCCATATTTATGATATGCACTTTGGACTGTGCAGGGTAGTCTGTAAAAAAAAAAAGAAAAAAAAAAAGGCTAACAATACAGTATATATTTGGGAAATAAATGTCTACCTAAGGAAAATGTGTAGAAATGGTTTGTACTCAATAGCTCTATTTGCGTAGATATGCAACCTTTGCTCAGTTTGTGCTCAGTGCTTCTGTCAAGTGTGTGATTGTCAGCAGAGTTTAAACTGACATTTGAAGACAAGCCATGCGAGATGTGATTCATCACAACAGATTGAGGCCTTACATAAGAATGTCCTTCAAAAATGTGTGAGGCAAGTTTACCTTGTCCTACCCAGTTTGACAACATGAAAAAGAAGAGCCGTTCCCAACATGTTTTTAGAGTTTTACAGTTTATTAAGCATAACTAAAACATTTCCAGTTGGATAAACTTAGAAACGAAAGTTCACCTGCTGCCTTAAAAAAGTGAAGAAACTCAACTAAACATGAGTTTAGTTCAACTCACAAATAGTCGACACAACAGATTTTTGAAAACACAAACTTGAGTTGAAAATCCACAACTTGTCACGGCAATTGGAGTTAAAGACAATAAATAACTAGAAAGAAAAATCACTTTTTTTTTTGTTTCATATTGTGGATGTAATGATTCCACTGAAGGAAAGTTTGATGAGAAGCCATATGCAGTTTATTTACAAAAACGTGAACAAATTCATACAAAAAAAAACAGTGGCTTGACCTGACGATAAACATGAACAAAACTTGAACTTAAACAAACTCACCAACAGTGAACAAAGCTAGACAAGAGACAGTGGAAACATGAGAGCTATTTATACACAGACTAAACACTTAAAGAGTTAGTTCAACCAAAAATGAAATTTCTGTCATTAATTACTCGCTCTAATGTCGTCCCAAATCTGTAAGACCTTTGTTCATCTTCAGAACACAAATTAAGATATTTTTGATGAAATCTGAGGGTATCTGATCCACACATAGGCAGCAACGACATTGCATCTTTTGAGGTCCTGAAAGTATGGTGGCCCAGTAGTGCACAACACAACGAAATTAAAAAAAGCAAACATAAGTTCACAACACAACGAAATCAAGCCACAACACAACGGAAACAAGCCACAACACAATGAAATAAAGCCACAACACAACGGAAACAAGCCACAACACAACGAAATAAAGCCACAACACAACGAAATAAAGCCACAACACAATGAAATAAAGCCACAACACAACGGAAATAAAGCCACAACACAACGGAAACAAGCCACAACACAACGGAATAAAGCCACAACACAACGGAAACAAGCCACAACACAACGAAATAAAGCCACAACACAACAAAATAAAGCCACAACACAACGAAATAAAGCCACAACACAATGAAATAAAGCCACAACACAACGGAGACAAGCCACAACACAACGAAATAAAGCCACAACACAATGAAATAAAGCCACAACACAACGGAAAAAAGCCACAACACAATGAAATAAAGCCACAACACAACGAAATAAAGCCACAACACAACGGAAACAAGCCACAACACAACGAAATAAAGCCACAACACAACGGAAATGCTCCCGACCACTTGGGGGCTCTCAGAGCTCGGTAATATTAGTATTCCTTGCCACTGTTCTATAAAGTCGACAGTCTTACAAAGATATCAATACCATGATTAGTTTTAAGTATGTAAACATTATATATCGACATGAAATATTAATTAAAAATTAATTACGTGCACAATAGCTTCATATTTATACTTGTGAATGATTTGATGCGATACCACGGCGCATGATGAAGGGAACATCCACCAATTCCACCAAGTGGTTAAAACTTATAATTTGTATTCATTACAATCGACTTTGTTTAACATTTAAAAACAGACATGTTCAAATTCCAAAGCTTGTTAGTTCCTGTTGGTAAGACTGACAAGCTTTGGAATTTGAATATGTCTGTTTTTAAATGTTAAAAGTAATTTTAATGAATACAAATTATACGTTTTAACCATTTGGTGGAATTGGCAGACGTTCCCTTCATCATGCGCCACGGTAGCGCGTCCTGCCTGGCCTACCTCAACGAAAATTAAAAGCACCTAGAGCCCTTTGATATTTTCAATGAACCAATGAAAACACATGAACAGGGGAAGCACATCACAGGATTCCATGACTGCATTACATGACTAACCAGGAACATGAGAATAGGAAAACTTCAAAATAAAAGACATGAAAACCAATCGTGATAGTGGACCAGTGTTATTTGATATAATATTATAGTTTTATGTATTATTAGTATGAATTAGTTTTTTTCTTTTTATGTTTCGCATATTTATTTTAGTTTTAGATAACATTTTAGTACTTTTCTATTTTTTTTTTTTCATAACTATAATAGTATCTCAATTATACTAAAATAAGGCTGGTCCCAGATATGGAAAAAGTAATTCACAATTCAGTCATTTTTTAATATATATATATATATATATATTAATTTTAGTTTGTTTATTTATTTCAAATAACAATGAATATTAGTTTTATGATTTCATTAATTTTATTTAACTATACTGATCCTGTTGTGGACAGTGAGTGGTTGCGTATGTATGTATGTATGTATGTATAATGTATTTTAAGATACGTGTAAGTGGCAAACTGTGTAGTGACTTAGGTAGCAGGGTAGGTTGTGGGCCGCAGTGGGAGTTGACTGACGTGTTTTGGGAAAAACTGTCATTGAAACTTCCAAGTTGATTCAAGGACACCGCAGGGTTGTATTTGCTGAAGGGGGAAGACAAGGGTGACAGCATGCCATCGAGTGAGCAAGGCATTTATATATGTATACCTGGCATAGCAAGTGTATTTTAGAATGTGACATGCACCATAAAAAGCTGACATGCATCAAGTTGAGCATGTATACTATGTATGTGTATCCATGCATTGGAGACTCGATGTGAACTGTTGCAAACGTTTTTCATTGCACCTGGCTAGTGGAGGTCTCTTGGGCTGAGTTCGTGACAGATCGTGATGATACACAACACATGTATGCCCTCGGAGACAGCGCTGTGTACACTTGAATATAAGAGCCCTCATACTCCGGTAGCAGCAAATCAATTTTGAAGGCCTTTTGAGGTAAAAACTTAAAATCTAATTGTTGTTTATATAAGCTCCCACTGGGCGGCCAATCACAGAGGGGAGGTGATTCATTGTCGACAGGAAACACATAAGGTGCTGAATTAAGGCTAGACGGTGTGACTTGATTAATGATTAATTAAGCAAGTGCTCGCATTAATAACATGCCAGCCAAAACACATTTGACAAGGTGTTATCTGCTCTCATTATTATCACCCTTTGTGTGACCCACAAAAAAACATCAACCCTGAAATAGTGATGGCTGTTTTGACATATGTTTTGAAGTTTTTGTCACTTTTCTTTTAAAGTAGATAGTTGAGGAAAAAAGAAAGCATTTATTTATTTATTTTGATGGATTTGATGTTTCTTTACAAGACTCTTCAGGCTCTTTCACAATGAGTGCGACATAATAAAGTGAAGCAAATCGGAGATTAACGGTATTTTCACACCGAATGCAAAACTTTTTATCGCCTTCAGCTAATTCACGCCTACACAATAGGTGGCGCTGACCAAAAATGTATTTTTTATTGTTTATGTATCTCTTAGGTTTCGTCATTTGGCTTCAACCTCGTCTGCTACACAACATACAACAGTAAAATAAGATAAATAAAGTTTGGTACTACACCAGAAACGCAAACTATTAGACCTTAAGAGATTATTTTTGACCAAATACATCATAAAATATAGCTGCAAGAAGCAATTTGCGGGGTTCAAGCACTTTAAGGCCTTTAAACATATGCGTAAAAAGGTATTATGTTTTATTTAGCAAGCCTGTAACCATCTCGATCATAGATGGAAAAGACCATTTACAGTAAATACAGGCAATTTACCATAGGAAATATATAGTTTGTAAAGCTTTTTATCAGTTAACGAGGTTGAGCCAAAAACCTAGGACTAGTTTGCCGAAGTTGGATTTTGAAATAATCTCCAATATTTAATGAACAAATTCGATGGACAGAGGTGGTCCTAGAGGCAAAGTTGCTCAGAAAAACAAAAAAGATTGATCGCACCCAGTGTGAATAGCTTTATAGGGATTTATTGTTCCAATTTAAGAACTTCATTGCGTCACACATTTGAGTCATTTAATCGCATATAGTAATTTAAATTCATAATTTTTTGGAACAAAGTAAATGTGCAAGCATTTTTCTTATCTTGTTTAGAACCAAAAGAATATCATTTACTTTTTCAGTTAAAAAAGTTTTTTTCTCTGAATTTTGTTCATATCGGCTTATTTGATTTTCTTTAATGCATCAAAGAGTTAAGCTTTAAGCTTTTTTTATGCTTGTGTAACAATATTTCAAGCAAAAGTATTTGATGCATTTGAAAAGAAAAAAAAAAGTAAAAAGAAAAGTTTTGGTTACACTTAATTTCATTGGTCCACTTTAGACATTCTACTAACTATAATTAACTTTGCAACTACATGTCAACAAACTCTCAGAGTATTAGTAGACTGGGTTAGGGTTAGTAGAATAAGTTGCCATGTAGTTGCAAAGTTACTTATAGTCAGCAGAATCTCTGTTGGGGGCCATTAAAATAAATTGTTAGTAGATATTAAGCAGACTATTACTACTACAATGACTGCTAGTTGACATAGTTGCAAAGTTACTAACATTCTATTTATGTTTGAATGAGATTGCATAGTGTTACATTCAGGATGCAGTTCATTCTTTACAGTCAAGCTTTATTTTTTACTAATATTGTAGCAGTTCTCAAGGACTAGGCTAAACTCTGCCATGCAGTGCATTCATCTATTCCACACAACTTCAAATCAAAGAAACAAAGACGAATACCTTGAAAGCTGGTTATTTATGGTCAATTAGAATTAAATGTTTCCATACACTGAGAAACAGGCAACAATGATCCAGCATGTGTAAGGCTTATCCCCGTTACTCTATCCAAACTTATTCAAGTAGAGGATTCAAGCACGGACAGTTTGAGAACCTGAATTACAGCATTTCTGCAAAAGCCGTAAGCTGTTTCTAAGCCCAACCTTTCCAATTCCCCAGCTCACATGTATCAAGACACACAAACCCATCAATGACTATAGTGATCCTTTCAGAGCAGGAAATGGCTTTGCATGCTCCAGACCCGAAAGCACAAGCCATTCTGGTGTAGGAAAATGAAATATTTAAAACTTCCCAATAGCTTTTTCGTAACTGGATTGATGTGGCCAAGCAGTTTCTTCTTATCATCACAAGCCACACTTTATTGCCTGGCCTACCTCAACGAAAATTAAAAGGACCTAGAGCCCTTTGATATTTTCATGGTTGTTTTATGATATATATATATATATAACTGTCTTACAGCTTAAACATAGACACACAGGCAGACTCATGCTTTTACATATACATTTAGGCTCTCTCCCTCTCCCTCTCCCCCTCTCTCTCTCTCTCTCTCTCACACACACACACGTTCGTTTTTGTGAATTGTGGGGACATTCCATAGGCGTAATGGTTTTTATACTGTACAAACCGTATTTTCTATCCCCCTACACTACCCCTACCCCTAAACCTAACCATCACAGGAAACTGTGCACACTTTTACTTTCTCACAAAAACTCATTCTGTATGATTTATAAGCCTTTTGAAAAGTGGGGACATGGGTAATGTCCTCATAAGTCACCCTCTCCTTGTAATACCTATGTAATACCCATGTCATTATACACATTTGTGTCCTGATATGTCACAAAAATGCGCGCACACACACACACACATTGAGTTTCCATGTTTTATGGGGTCTTACCATAGACATAATTTGTATACCTTAAAGCTGCTGTCCGCAATTTTTCCTCTTTGTCGCCATCTCTGTTTGAAACATGCGATTGCAGTCATATGCGGAACAGTTGTGACTCGGCACAGCTCGTCAGCGCAGATGAATCTAATGTTTGCTGTCAGTCACCGCACCGGTGTGGATACTGCACTTCAGAATCACAGATTATACGTCTTGAAAGTATGACCAATATAAGAATTTTCACTGGAAAATATCATCTGAACAAGTAAGTAACATGTCTGCCACTTTTGTTCTGACCAACTGAGGAAAAAAGCATTAGGCCTACAATAAATCTCGCTGCCAATGATGATTAAATCTAACGATCGCTTAGCTCGGATCACGTCAAACCGTGCAAATTATTATTACTGTTATATTGTTCTCAAATTGTTATTGTTAACAACATCAGCATTGCGTGTCTGTGTATTTAGTGTGTATTAGAGCGTTACCTGTAGATTTCACTCCACAGTCCAAGTCTTTTGCTTTTTGACTACGGGTGAATCTCCAGTTGTCACTGATGGTTGTCATTTGGATTTTTCTGGATTACAATCCGCCATCAAAATTATTAGTTTAATTATTTCAGCTGCTGTGAGAAAAGGCTATAAATGTGCCGCTACCGGCAGCATCCTCACGTGATAAAACGACTAGCCTCTCGACGGGACTCCTTCCTTTGTTTACGGACGTGATGTAATGACGCACAGAGGAACTGCTGCATGCTCAAATTTCCCGCGGAAATCCACCATGTCGCTCTTATTATAAAACATTATTACAAGCTTACTGTTGTGAATCGAGACAAGATAATTAGATAGTTTTGAACACTGGCTGGTTATGTACTTGTTCAAAAGTTGATTTTGGATAATTTTTAACCAAAAAAAGTTGCAGCTTTAACTAACAAAATTTAAACTACAAAATTCATAGATAGATAGATAGATAGATTGATTATTAATTATAGCCAATAGTATAATAGCCAATACTAATTTTCAGGCAATTACAAGGCTTATTTCAAGGAATTGCATGGCTTCATATATGAATATTCATATTACTATGTGATGTATTCTGTTTATCAATATACTAAATACATTTACTGTGATATATCAATGACTCTCCAAAATATGGACCTTCGCAAGTAAATTACAGTATCTTTTCTACTGTGAAATAAACTTTTATGGTTTTCCAACCTGGGGGCATGAGCAGTTGATCGTCACCTTAATTAGCCTTTCTCCAAGAGACGTAGACACATATAACAAGACCATAAAGTACTTCAGTAAGTGTTTTGAAGTTGTATATTCAACTAATGACATCATTAATTTTCAGATTTACAACCTCCCTAAAACATTTGTGCTGACATATATTACTTTCCTCAGTTTATTGTCTGATGTAAGTGATGTGGATTCTTTTCGACAGATGTTGATTTTTGTGAGCCAAAGCGAAAGTGTTTCATTTTGAGGTTTCACCCCTCGGTTCTGTCATGCCTACCTGCTGCCAGACATAATTCATTCAACCTGTCTAGTACATCTACACACACACACAAACATATATATATATATATATACATATTACAAACAGTAAATATAATGAGATGAGTATTAATAAATCCCAAAACAATCTCTCTCTCTCTCTTTTAACTGCCTTCTATTTTGTCAAGATCATTATGATGAAATTTGGAGAAACATCAAGCAATTTTCTTGTTCGAGAACGTCGATGAGTCACAATAAGGAAAAAAAAACACTATTGTGACTGTTCATGCTGACTTAAATGTATATAAATTTACAGTTTGGATAAAAGGTGACAAGCCCTAGACCTGTAAAATTATAATTACAGTCACATATTTCACCTACAAGTAAGCAGTAAGCCTTTGATTACAATATGTTTTCCTGAGAGAAATTTAATATATTCTGTGCTGTAGGGACAAGGGGGTTCGAAAATTAGGATTTCATGGTTGATGACTTTGATTCAGATAAGCCGTAATCCCTATTTAAATCCTGCATAATGACTCCACTATTGCATTTTATTGTATTTATAGCTCATCCACCACAAGACTTGTATAAAAAGAGTATTTTTATCCTGAAGTTTACAAAAGTGGTGTAATATGCAGCAGCACCAGGGGCTTTTGGATCAGTGAACCAAAGCACAGGGACTGACATGGAGACTGTAATGAAGCTCATGGAACTGGTGCATGAATACAGCGGCATCTGATTAATCCCATATAGAGTTGCATGCAGAGTGCAAGGCTTGTTTGTCCATAAGCATGTGTCTGTTTGTGTGTGTGTATGTATTTGTCTTTGGGTACTGGCTCCTGTTTATCCTGGAACGACATTCATTTCAACCAATCAGTCTTTAGGGTTAGCTTAGGGATACAGTTTTCAACAAAAAATGTGTCGGCATCATTTACAGTACATTTAATGGTGGAGAAATTAATGGTGTGGCCACGGTTTTGCTGTTTTATGTGCATGCTCAAAGTTACAGTAACTTAAACCATTTGAGGAAACTGATTGCCTTAAACCATTTAAGTTTTAAAACCAATAAGCATGAGTACTGTAAACTCATATACATACACTCATCTTAAAAATTTTGAGTTTATTCCACTCATTCAGTGTGAATTCCGGTAATAAATCTAACAAAGTCTTAACAACTATATAGCTACTTAAATTGTTTGAGGAAACAGTTTGCCTTAAATGGTTTAAGTTCATCAAACTCAAAGTAATAAAGTTACATAAGACTAAGCAAAAACTAACATTGGTCCAAAGCAGGGTTAATTTCATTAACGAAAAATATGACAAAAAATGTTCGTTGACGACCTTTTTTTCCATGACTAAGACTGGACGATGAGAGACGACACCAATTTCATTTAACGATAACGTGACTAAAACTACATGTGCAATATCATTGACGAAAAAAGACGAGACTGAAATGTGGCTAAAAGACTAAACACTTGACCAAAATCACTCTTTTGAAATCACTTTTTGTTTTTGTCGAATAAAGGAGACAAAACATTACAGACTGTCTTTACGAGTGGTCACGCTTACGGTTGCCAGATTTCCAGAATTTAAACATCCTACCAGAGCTTTTCTGTTAAAAGAACACGTTTTACTTAATCTTTGCTGTCTGGCAACCACGAGACCCCTCTACACTGAAGCACTGATGATCTGAAAACACAGACAAGTAAGCTAAAGTTCAGCCCTCTTCATTTGAGATTTTCTACTTAATTTAAAGAGTCTATATTGCGCTGCTCGTTTACTGACTAAATCTGGGACCAAAGTGCAGGCTGATATCCAGCAGTGGTTCTCAAACTGACGCGAAAAGTGCCATTAATTTTATTCTACTCCACCTTAAAATAACATGAAAACTGAACATGTATTTCTAGCGGGTAAAATGTCGTATATACACGACATTCAATCAAATTACCTCATCTTTCGTGGTCAAAACTGACTGCACCCACACAAGCCAGCATCGCGCTACATTAGTGCTGTTCTCGACAATATAACCTTTGTAAAAGTGAGGATTTAGTACTTACTAGCATGAAGAACAAATATAGACACAGACTGCATGCAGATTTAAGATTAAAACTCTCTTCGATACAAAAATATACCCTTCTGCGAGTTACTGTTTTTAATGTTGATCATATTATACCAGCAAGAATATTGCCCGAATATAATATAATATATAATTTCCCAAATATTGATTTTATACAGTTCAACATGCAAAAGGGTAATATTAAGTGATGTACATTTTAAACAGTATTGTCAGTATATTTGCTCTATTTTGCAACGAAAGCGACAGCAGAACTGCAAACACATAAGCTGTTTCGTGAACGAATCTGTGGCTTTGAACGAATCGTCAATGATTCAATGATTCATTCATAAATACAGCCGCTTGCTTTGATACTGAAAGAATGAACGTCTCGATGATTCACTCATAAAAACAGTGACTTACCGCCACCTACTGGCGGTTTTAATGTTATATTTAAAAGTATCACTTCGTTTTTATCATCAGTGTATTTATTGCATTTTTTAAAAAAATTATTTAAGGCATTATTTATTTTACAAAGGTATTTATAAACGTAAAAAATGCATTGGAAAAATCGATTTAAGAAGGCAAATATTGTCCCTTAATGGAAATGTGTAACTGCAGTCTAAGTGGAAAAGAGAGGGTACACAGAAGGATGTACGACACTCTAGAAAGTTTGAGAACCACTGAAAGGGGATATGTACAATTGCACAAGTGCTACTGCTAAGAGTGCTATGTCAATACTGTCTGTTACCTTGATTCAAATTTTTCATAAGCTTAAATTAATTGGTCTAAAGAGGAAAATTATGACTATTTTGTCTAAAGACTACATATAAAATAGCTATCAAAATTAATGTTGGTAACTAGTTTGACTAAAAGTAATGACTAAGACTTGACAAAAATGTGATGACTTTTCGTCGACTAAAACTAGACTAAAATATGAAAGACTAAAATGACTAAAATGTGACTAAGACTAAGGAGCATTTTCGTCTTAAGCTAAAGACTAAGACTAAATTAAAAAATGGCTGCCAAAATTAACACTGGTCCAAAGCAATGATGACAGAAAAGGAGCGCTTATACTGATTTCAATCCAGCTTGAATTGTTTCCCAGTTCCAAAAAAAAAAAAAAAAAAAAAATGTTTAGGGTTCTTACTGGAACTCATTCAAACCCAAAGAATCATTTATGCTAAAAAGATTCTATATAGAACATTTTGTGGCAGATTTACTAACAGCTTGCACTAACGCAAACCCTCTTTTGTTGTTAAAAAACTACTGTCGGGATTAACTAAAGACATGCTTTGAAAAAAACAGTGCTGAAAAGGCATGGACAGGGTTATTTTTGCAGCTGACCTTAATGCATAAGCATTTGTAGACGTTTCCCTTTTATATGCAACATTTATGGGAGGAGAGTATTTACATGAATGATGCAAGCTGATTTACTAAGGTTTAAGCTAGTCAATTTTCTGCTATTTGTGCCAGTATGTACCGCCCAAAAAAACATTTCTTAAATCAGAGCTGCTCTTGGTAGACTGCATTGGTCATTATGGAAATGATATGGCTTTTTCTGAGTAATCTCTCTCCCATCGATGCTTTTTTTTTAAATTGCGGTCTGGCCCTTTTGCCCCTTTTAGTTCTTTTGATTAAACTCGAGATGTTCGGATAGGTTCCAAATATGAAACAAATGATGAAAATGTTTTCATGTGACAATGCACATAGAATATACTGTATACAGTCTACAGAAGACAGAATTCATCACAAGCTCCATAACAATGAAACAAAAAACTATTTTTTTTTTTTTTTTACAAAATGGCGATTTCATATTAATTTTCACAATCTGAATCATATGAAAATGTAATTTTTTTANTAGGTCCACCCCTAAACCTCAGTGGGACATAAGCAGATCTTATGAAAACATATGGTTATACACTTCATTTCGATAGTCTCCTTTAAACATTTTACTAACTATAAGTAACTTTGCAACGACATGTCAACTAACTTGCATTAATTTGCAACTACGGTACATGTCAGCTAACTCTCATTAGAGTATTAGGGTTAGTAGAATAAGTTGATGTGTACTTGCAAAGTTACTTACAGTCAGTAGAATGTCTATTGGGGAGCATCAAAATAAAGTGTTATCAGATATTAAGCTGTTAGTCTACTAATACTCTAATTACTACTAGTTGACATGTAGTTGCAAAGTTACTCATAATTAGAATGTCTATTGAAATAAAGTGTTACAAAACATAGGCCTATTGTATGGATTATCCACCATTTCTGGAAAATGTAAAAGAGTTTTGGCAAGGTTAAGTGATAAAGTTCTTGCTGTGAAATCATGCTTACTTTTTACTCATTTCTTTCAGAGAACAATAAGAGGAAAGTGCAAAGCTGTGGTCCCAGTTTGTCAGAGAGAAACTTGCTGAAAAGGTCTATAAAGTGTTGCAGTCTATATATTTTCTGCTGAAGAGGGCTATTGGTGTCATCCCGCCTGCAAAATTGAAAGAGGAAAACATATTGCTCAAGCCACTCCCACGTATTTGATCATGCGCGGTCTATTCAGAAAACCAGAAAAAGAAGCTGCTTTGACAGTTTTGAGAATAACTTTCCCTGACTGTTGTGTCTCATCTTTGC
This sequence comes from Anabarilius grahami, assembly GCA_003731715.1. Taxonomy (NCBI): domain Eukaryota; kingdom Metazoa; phylum Chordata; class Actinopteri; order Cypriniformes; family Xenocyprididae; genus Anabarilius; species Anabarilius grahami. The sequence continues at coordinate 2,736,646 of RJVU01070129.1, forward strand.
AAAGGCACAACAATGCCTTTCAGGGTGGCTTTACCTCAACATCTGGGGTTGTAAATTATTCTTCAGACTTACACCATGTACTGGCTTCTTTCCACTTTCTGTGCTGCCTTTTCCTCTCTGTGTCTTTCTTTTCTTTGAACAAAACCCTACTCAGCAGCCTGGCAGAGATCACAGGTGGAGGGGTAATGAGATACATTTGCTTTCCTGTGCTCAGCTACCTGGCGAGGAGAGAGATGTAATTCATTATTGAGTCGACCCAGGAGACTGTTGTTGAGGGGGGAACTGTGTGAGTGAGCGACGGGACAAGAGAGAGAGCGCTTCATTGTAGAGCTGGCAGAGAAGATCGCTAGATAGACAATTCTATCAAATTCATTGTCCTTATTTTTTAAACACAGTATCTGTCAGTGACATCGCAGCATCATAGATGACAAAGCATTAAACTGAGAAAGCTAGACATAGAAAATAAGGTGAACACCCAGCTAACAGGGAATGTTTTCAGAACGTTCTGGCATGGTTCTCTCAATAGTAATGTTAATAGAACATTTGTTCAAAGTTATCTGGTACAAAAACATTGTTCATGGAATTTTTCTAAAACATTTGACTTTTTGTAAACGTACACTTTATTTGGATTTTATTTGATTCTACAAACTATAAGTAACTTTGCAACTACATGTCATACTCATTAAAGGGTTAGTTCACCCTAAAAAAATTTTTTGTCATTTATTACTCACCCTCATGCCGTTCCACACCCATGAGACCTTCGTTAATCTTCGGAACACAAAATATATTTTTGTTGAAATCCGATGGCTCCGTGAGGCCTGCATAGGGAGCAATGACATTTCCTCTCTCAAGATCCATAAAGGTACTAAAAACACATCTAAATCAGTTCATGTGAGTACAGTGGCTCAATATTAATATTATAAAGCGACGAGAATATTTTCAGAACTTTCAGAGAACATTTAAAATTAACTTTTCTGTTTTGTTAGCAAAACAATAAAATGGAACATTTGGAACATGGAACAAATGGAACTTTTCATAACAAATAATTTTTTTCATACCATTTTCTTACATTCTTAAAACATATGTTTGTTAGCTGGGATTAGCTTTCCAACAAAAATGCTGGTATTTTCATTTATGTATTTGTGAATGGCGCTCCCCTGGAGGCCCTGAATGACTCTGAGGGACAGAGACGTGTGTATGTGCGTGTTTGCTAGTGAGACAGTGAGTGTTTATCAGCCAAAGAGAAGGTGAGTCGTTAAGTGGTTATGTATTCCAGACGGCCTCTGTCCCCTGGCCATGCTGTATTCATGAGATAGCATGAGCACTTATAAATGGATCAAAGGACAAAATCAAAGGCATTGCTCATGAAACCCTAAAGAGAAGCTTCTGTTTACAACCCGAGTGCCCCATCTCCACATTTACCTTGACCTGAATAAAGCACGCAACTGATTAAGGTGCTTGTCATGGTCTGGTACCGGTTGTACGATTGAAATGCCCATTAAGAAGGAAAAATCTCAAATGACATCAATTTAGATTTCCCATAGATGGAAATGATATGAAAAAGAAGGCAAAATTAGACTTTTGCTCCTGCTTCTCAGATTTTTCTTTTGTGACTTTTCAGAAGAGATCTCAAAGTGTGCTTACGTTTGTTAAGACACCAGAAATTCATACTCGATGAGGGAAAAAAAGATCCAGATGCCCAAACTGAACAAAAATATGCAATTTGGTGCATTTGCTGATATTTATATGGACAAAAAGTAAGATGAAATTCTGATAACTTATATGTAAATGTAAATCAATTAAATATTTATCCTGCAAATAAATATCAGTTGTCACTTTAAATCTTCCAATAATATATCTTAGTAAGATTTTTAAAATGCTTAGTTTTCTGATCAAACACAGTATAATGCAATGGAATACAATGATGATTGAGAGAGTTACAAATAAATGTTCCTCAAAACCCTGTTGAATGTTATTTGATACTCACATATAAACCTAAGTTGTTTCGGTCCAGTAAGTGTTCATCTTGAAATATTACTTACAATATATTAGTTATACATTTACTTTAAGACACATGTGGGTCATTGACGAATAAGGTTTTTTAAAGTGTAAGAAACATAATGGAGATATAATTTTGATATTTTATTAAGTGTTAGCAATGATATTATGTGTTTTTTTATAATCAATTAACACTGCTTTTGTTATTTTTTACAAGATGGACAAAATTTGTCACCAAAAACGTCATTTGGTTTAACCAAAATTTTGGTTTTACCGAATTACACTTTTGATTATACCGAATGACGATATTTTCGAACAATGCTAACAGGCTGATATCTAGCTAGCTACTTATCAAAAGAATGATCAAACATTTTATATTTAGTACAAGTTTTTAAAATATTACAAAATTTTTCATGTTTTATGGCGGTTGTACCGAATGACCTGATGTTTCGGGACATGTGGATGAGAAAGTGAAAACACAATTTTTTCAAAGAGTTAAGAGAGTGTTAGTGACTTTGCTTCACGACCATGTGGTCCTTTGCAGGTGTCTGAATGATGTCACATCCTGTCACATGATATTGACCGCATGACCAAAAATAGTCCTTTTATATTGGTTACTCCAAATTACATCAATGAAATTCATTTTTCCGGACATTCTTCCTCATGACAAAGCAACGACTTCTACACATAATTTTAATACCATTTTGCACTGTGTTGATATATGATGTTATAAAATCATGCCAGAATAAACAAATATATACATTTATTACATTTTAAGATATTTTAATCACAGATTAAATGGCTGTATTGGTCTTTTGACAGTTAAACCAAATTCAAAATCTTCAAAATCTTTAAAATACTTTTATATGTAGCAAAATATAATTAAAACCTTTTGAATTAAATAAAAGAGATCTAGTTGTGCTACCTTACATACTTTGGATGTCATATCTTTGTTTTTTATTATTAAGGCCTTTGGACAAAAACAAATGACCCGTCACATCATTGACCCATGTACTGTGACCTGAAGAGGGTTGTTTTTAGGATTATACCAAAAGGACTTTTACTTGATAAAATAGTATAAACTTTTCAATAAACCAAATAGAACGGCATTGTGTACAACAGGCCCAAGAAATGTGCGTATCAAATGTGATAAAGTAGGTATTATAAGGTTAATCAAAATACGTTCTGTGTGAATGGCCCCTTACAGAAATTTTCTTCTGGGGAGATACACAGGAAGTTTACATGAGAAGAATTTGATAAATTCTGTCCAGTATGACTAAACCATGGCTTCAAATTACAATACTTCAACAGCTGAATCACAGACACTTTGGATAGATGACTTGTGGCTGTGTGGGCTAGTCTCTGCCAGTATGAATGACTTATAAGACTAGAGGAACAGATGGGTTGTGGGAGACATTCTCAAGAAGCCAGAGCGAGAAATAATGAGAAATGCAGAGAGAAAAGACTAAATGAGTGGGACACTAGGAAGACAAACCTCTTAAAGATACAGGAAACAAGAAGCATCTTGCCCACGATAAACCTTGTTCTCATTGTCACCGTGGGTAGAGAATATCTCAGATCCATCGGACTGCACTAAAATACGACTGCTTTCTGTGGCAGGACAGAATAATAGTGAGGAAATAAAATGTACGTAGGGAGGACATGTCAAGATGATAACTCTGAGGGGAGAAGCATTGTGAGGAACACATGAGATGATCTGGGACTCTGACAGTCAAAGGAGAGAACAAACATTGGAGCATAAGGAGTAGCAGCGAGCCGGTAGCAAAGCATTGTGGGGATTTGCTGACAGGATGTGGAGAGAGATCATTAGAGATGATAGAGAAATAGAACAGGGGCGCTGAGAAGAAAGACACGGGAGGAATGGAAACCAGGGTTGGACTCAAAGAGAATAGATGATTGTGGAAGAGCAGATCAGTAGGGTTTGGATCCAGCTATGATCACATTTCTAAGGTTTTCTACTTGTGTCCCATTTTCATGCACCTTTATGAATTTTTCTGGATGTGTGTGTGTGTGTGAGAGAGAGAGAGAGAGAGAGAGAGAGAGAGGTAATGTGTCCAGTTACTGTCACAGAGGTTTCTGGACCATATCTAGGTAAACAAGATTCTTGAGAGAATCAATTGGAATTGGTCTCCTTGGCTCACATCAAAGAACTACCCTGGAGGAGGACTGCAACCCAATACATTGGAGAAAGATGTGGGAAATTCTTCATTCCTCAAGGTTGCTTACTTGTCCTTGATAAACAGAGGGGGTGAAGTCCATTTTGTGTTGTGTAAAGACATTCCAAATCTTTTATCTTTAATAGGACACAAATGGTTTCAGTTCTTTTGATGATAATGACCTCTATGCACCTCTATATATAACCACATTCTCATGTTGCTTATGCTAGTAACTGGCTGTTTAAATAATAATACAAAAACCTGAAGATTTACAGCGTTGTGGTCCATTTAGCAGTCTACTGGAAGGGCTGCTCCATTTAGCTAAAATAATGTATTTTGATATTTAGATATTCTAAAATGGCATCCCAGCAGAATTTAGAAAGTTTTGCAAACTACNCGCAGTACGAGTGAAGTATCGAAAGGGAACTGGCTGTTTAAATAATAATACAAAAACCTGAAGATTTACAGCGTTGTGGTCCATTTAGCAGTCTACTGGAAGGGCTGCTCCATTTAGCTAAAATAATGTATTTTGATATTTAGATATTCTAAAATGGCATCCCAGCAGAATTTAGAAAGTTTTGCAAACTACATATTTTAAAGTTGTTGTTAGGGGTTCTTAGAATTTCCAAGGATCATCATTCTCCCCTAAAAGTGATTGGGCAGAACAAACCGTAAGTTGTACAGACTTGAAACTTTGAGGGATGGTAGTACCCTGCCAGCCTACAAAGTCACCAAGGTTCGCCCCAATCGGCCTGATGGTGGCGCTACAGTGATCAAAAGTATGTAATGACTCACAACTCTTAAACCATTAGTTGCTGGCTCAAGTGTTTATATCGTTGGAATCCTTGGCTCAAGATGAACAAAACACACATCTTGGATCAATTTCGGCAAAACTGTCAGGTATTTTGGATTTTTTGGAAAAAATATATACTTTTGAGAACTAGTCCTAGGTTTTTCGCTAAATCGGAACCAAACCAAGTCCGATTGTCAGAAATTATATAAAAAAAAGAAAAAAAAAAAGTCAAAATTTCAATTCACATCCACCACGGGAAGCCAAGACATTCCAAGTGGGTGTGGCCACTTTTACTAAAATGGCTATCCCTCTTGAACGGAATGAGATCATTTCTGCTGACTGGCCACTTGGTAGTGCTATAAAATAAAAAAACAAATAAAATAAAAATAAAAAAACACAAAAACGGCTATAGTAGCTATGCAACAGTCAGTCTGATTGATTTGAAAAGTGGCATGCGACATCTTTGTCAAAGGTGCAGCGTTTGTCTACGAGAGCATTTGCATATCTCGAAAAACATGACCGCTGTCGGCCAATGAAGTTCGAGCAGCTATCAGACAAGGTTAACGGAGGTCGATCGGAATGAAACTCACTGAGCCTGTTTGACTCACGGCCCTAGAGGGAGAAATTCAAAAGAAATTGGCCACCGGAGGCATCTTCGCATTTTTCACGTGGGTACAGGATTGTATATCAAGTGATTTTTCGAACACGCCCATGACAGTCATACCATATGGTAGAACTCCTCATTCTGAGCTATTTTGCCTCTAGGACCAACACTGTCAATCTAATCATTCATTAAATATTGTAGAGTATTTTAAAAACTGACTTTTGTGAACTAGTCCTAGGTTTTTGGCTCTACCTTGATTTACTTATAGTTCCCATTTTACCAAGAAAAATTTTAGTCATGAAAAATTTACTTGGTTGTGTTTAAACCTCACTTTTGTTCTAGATCATTATACGTCATAATATGGTGCCTTGGAAGACTGTTTCCTTAAAGGGATAGTTCATGAAAATTAAGTCATAATTTACTCACCCTGCTGTTGTTCTTGTTGTTGACATTTTTTATTATTTTTTTTAATTCTCCTTTTTTGGTCCATAAAAGAAAAAGAAGGGCATACAGCATTAGAACAACAACAGGGTAAGTAACTTAAATTTACTTTATGGTTAACTATATGGGAGGTACCTTAATACAAAAACACTGGACAATGAAGCAGCAAGCCAGGTTTCAGACACATGCTAAAATGGAAAATATAAATGGTTAAATGATGGGTTTTTTTATGCCTATATCGTTTTCTATTGCTGTTATAAACACAATTCAGAGGCTAAACGTGGAGAACCAGTAACAAAAGCAATTTGATATGAATTTTAGAGGTAACAAATAAATATTTCATTCAACTAAGAGCATGTCTGGGTTCATCTTTGATCATCCTTCATCTTATTTACCTGTGTGTTTTCAAACTCTACTATTCCAGAGTTCATATTGAGGTTTACATTCTTTAGTGTCTTGACTAATCTAAACACATTTTGAGACGTTGTTCAGATTTATTTTTCCTGACTTTCTCATGTATTGTATATAATGTTGGGCAAGTAGCAGCAACATAGTATTTTTGGAAGGAGAAAGAAAATAGAGGTGCGTCATCTAAAATGTTGATGGAAATCAACAAGGCCTGCAAGACACCTCCCCGGAAAAAACTTTTGATTGCTTTCCAAATCTGGTTTGCATTCGGACTAATAATCTACATCCTTTGTTTTAGGCTGTCAGGATCCATGAGGGAAGTATTTTCTTTTTCTTTCTTTCACTCACTCACTCACTCACTCACTCACTCACTCACTCACTCACTCACTCACTCACTCACTCACTCACTCTGTATCTCACATTAGAACCTGTGACTCATTTTTGTTTTAGTTGCATTAGCATACAGAACTGCATTATGGATGTAGACAAGTGCAGTGAATAAATGTGAAGTTGAACACGGCTCATAATCTGTGGCCTGCAGTTTAAGTGTCCATCTTCATTTTGCTCTAGGCATGTGACATGCTTATACGACTATAAGTGCATTTGCATCGGTTGTGTGGATGCATTAAAACAGAGAATACAAATTAGATGCCACCGTACCAGACCTGTAGTAGACACGCCACGGAATTACAAAGCTTCGCTTTGTGCATTTATTACTACTGGAATAAATTCAAATGCAGGTAAACCTCATGAAGACCAGGTCATGTTTCATCACATAATAAAAATAATAATAAATCATAAAAAATAATAAGATGTAAATTGTATTTTGCATTCAGTGCTTTTAAAAATAAATTGTTTGCTAGTAATCATTCCCCTGAGAAACTTAGCGTTCAGCCACAAAACCTTTGCATTCCCTTGCTTTTGTGCAAAGAGCTCAAAAGGTTTGTGGGGAATGCAAAACATTTTGCTAGGGAACGCAAAATTTATCGGGGAAACGAAAAACATTTTGCTTGCGGTAGCAAACTTTTTTTGGGAGAACGCAAACATTTTGCGAGTGAACGCAAAGTTTCTCTGAGGAACGCAAAATATTTGCGAGAAAACGCCAAAGCATTGACATAATTTTTCCTCCCATCTCTTATTTTCTCCCTTCACCTTCAGCTCTGTAGAATATTTTTGTTTCATTAAAGCTATGCAAATTGTCTCACGAATGAAGTCACAATGCAAAACAAATTGATTGGTAACACTTTACAATAAGGTTCAGTAGTTAACATTAGTTAACTAAATTAGTGAACATGAACTAATAATGAACTGCACTTATACAGCATTTATTAATCTTTGTTAATGTTAATTTCAACATTTACTAATACATTATTGAAATATTGTTAACATTAGTTAATGCACTGTGAACTAACATGAACAATGAACAACTGTATTTTCATGAACGAACGTTAACGAAGATTAGTAAATACAGTATCAAATGTATTGCTCATGGTTAGTTCATGTTAGTTAATACATTAACTAATGTTTAACTAATGAACCTTATTGTAAAGTGTTACCAATTGATTTTATTAAATTAATCCTCTAGAATTTTCAGCTTAATTTTTCACTGAAATGTGACCAAGACATTCTTCAACATTTTGTGAGATTCATCCAGGTGCTCAATGTTCAGATTCCATGAAAGTATTTCAGTTCACCTTCTGCACTGGCTCATATTCTAGAAGTCAACATTAGTATGTTTCTCCCATCTTGCCCTAGATACACATAGAGCCATTTCCCTGCCTAATCTACAGACCAGTTTATAGTGTCTGATGCATAGTACTCTACAGGGACAAGGGCTCAAACGCGTGTAAATGAAATATGTGACATTTCCCAAGGGGCAGAGGAAGTTGTCTTAAAAGAGCAATCAATTTTTCCCTCAATCCAGAGAAGCCAAACACAATGAAAGTACTCACTCATTGTCTTTCACCTTAATTAAGCAATCCATCATGTGACTGACTAAAAAAAAAGAGTTTCTAAGAGGAAGAGGGAGTTATTTGAATGTACTGCGTTATGGTGCGTCAATGGTTTGAAAAGAAAGCAATGGCCCGATGATTAAGGGCTTTTCTATGATATGTGTTGCTAAGGAAATGTCACTCCTGTGCTGTATTCAAATGACATTAAAAGGTCATATAATCCTAACGACTTTGTGCTGTTTTCTAAGCCTTGCAGTACCTATTGCTATCATGTATCTTGTGAAGTTTTATGATAAATAAATATAATAATATTACAATAATATTAAAGTGACAATAGCGACATGTTGTAAGCGCCATTAAATTGTATTATTAAAAATCTCAGGAAGTTTATTAATTGGATAAGTTTATAATGGCATGGATAACATACAAGGAGAGGACAAAACAATTCAAATATTTTAGTTTTCTCATTCACATTCACTGCATCGTGGCATGAAAAAAAAAAGAGAGAGAGAGAATTGCAATACAATACTGCATAAGTGGCATAAATGGAAGAGATAATGATAATAATAATAATAAACATTTCTTTCTTTCTTTCTTTCTTTCTTTCTTTCTTTCTTTCTTTCTTTCTTTCTTTCTTTCTTTCTTTCTTTCTTTCTTTCTTTCTTTCTTTCTTTTTTTCTTTCTTTCTTTCTTTCTTTCTTTCTTTCTTTCTTTCTTTCCTAAAGATTTGATTGGATTATGTCAGATTCCTACTTAATATTTAAGGTCATATGAGACAAAAAGGTCTACTGGATTCAGATAAGGCTCAGATCAGATATTTGACTGAAATGACTCGACAATAAAAAGGTGACCTACAATGACCCAATGTTAATCTGACCTTGTTTTTGCGGTCATTGCAAGCTTCCCAAACTTCAGTTCTTCAATGCTTTTTTGGCAGTATTTCCTGATATTTGCACCATCCATTCTTTCTCCTGTGGTAGAGAAAAAATATAGTGAAACAGCAACGTTGTGCATGTGTGTGTGTGTGTAAACTGATTATTTTTTTTTTTTTTCAGGATTATTTGATGAGTTAAAAAATTATTTAATTGAAATAGAAATCTTTTGTAACATTGTAAATGTTTTTACTCCCACTTTTGATCAATTTTAATGTGTCCTTGCTGAATTAAAGTCAGTATATTAGAATGTTTTGTGAAGGATCATGTCGACTGGAGTAATGATGCTGAAAATTCAGATTTGACATCAAAGAAATAACTTACATTTTAAAATCTATTCAAAATATATTTCACAGTATTACTATTTTTGTTTCACAAGCATGAGAGACTTCTTTCAGAAACATTTCAAACGTTTGACCAGTAGTTTGTACTGCACAGTATGTAGTTAGTGTGCACTTATTCCATTTCCAACAAAGCTCCAGTCTCATCTGACAGCAGACACGTCTCCTTCATTGCAACTGGGTCACCATTATGGTTTTTGGCATCTCCAGATGGTTTTTTTGTGATTAATGGTTTCTTTTGTGCCACTCTCCAATACAAGCTGTTATATGTTGCAGGGCTCTTTATGTGCATGACTGGTACTCTTTTTACTCCATTCTCACTCGCTGAACTCTGTAACTCCTTCAGAGCGATGGCTGGACTCTCCGTGGCTTCTCTCACAAGTCTCCTCCTGGTTCGTGCCGAGGGTTTGGAGACATGACCTTTTCTAGGCAGTGTCTGGGTGGTTTGATATAGCATTCTCTTCCTGATAACACAGCCAGCATTTACCACTGGGACATCTGAAGACTTGGATGCCTTTCCATAGGTAATTTATTCATATTTTTTCATTTGGCAGACACTTTTATGAAGGTATACCTGTTTTATCAGTATGTGTGACCTTGGACGCTCTACCAGTTGAGCTAAAGGAACAATGACAGGAACACAATTTATGTATTCATTTCACTACATTCCTAACATCTCTGGACTGCTCTATAGTCTTCATTTTCACAGCTGTCCTTTAGTTTCATAACATGAATAATTTATTTGACAGCATTTATTTGAAATTTATTTGTATTTTTTTTAAGAATAATGATCAACAGTAAAGTGACAGTAAAGACTTTTACATTGTTACAAAATATCTATTTCAAATATCCTGAAATAAATTCAGCATAGATATTTCAACACTAATAATAATAATAATAATAATGATAAATCAAATTAGAATGATTTCTGAAGGATCATGTGACACTGAAGACTGGAGTAATGATGCTGAAAATTCAGCTTTGATCACAGGAATAAATTACTTTTTAAAATATGTTCACATAGAAAACAGTTATTTTAAATTGTAATATTTTTTTTCGCAATTTTACTGTGAAATTAATGCAGCCATGCTGGACAAGAGACAACAAATATAATAATAAAAAAAAAAGTTGAAAACATAAATAATTCTTACTGACCCCCAAATTTTTGAATGGTAGTTTAAACTATATATTGCATTTTACGTGTGTTGTATTGCACCTAATATCTGTAATATTGCATATCATGTGTTACCATTATTGAGATTTATAGTCCAAAAGTGTAGTGCTGGCAATGTTTATTATTAATAAAGCTGTTTACATTCTGTTGCTTTCTACTGTCTGAACCCATGCTGTGGCTTCATAGTGTGACATTAATAAAGCCAACCATGAAAAATGAGTGCTGTCAGATGTTATATGTATAAAGAATAAGGTGTATAACACATACATTCATACATAATGTATAAAACTTTATATATACATATATACAATTTTTACATTAAATATACCAGTTACATCCCATTTTGTTCTCTACAGCATATTTACTAATGAAAGTTGTGTTTCTGTTGGTATTATAATATGCACTGATATTCAGGAAGATTATTTTAGGCTGTTGCATTTTGTTATGTTGATGTTTGCTGTCTGTTTTGACTTGCCATCCGGAGATTCAATATGGCAGCATTTTACAAGCAATGTGATACAACAATTTGAACAAACTGGCGTCATCTTGTCACCCTGATGAGCTCCCTGGAGACCAGCGTCACTCTTTGATCCCTGTTTCTGAATCCAAAAGGATGCTGAGAGTAGATGCCGGTGTCCTGAAATAGTCTGAGCTCAAAGTTTCCCGTATCATCCAGCCTTTCAAACCTTAGCTGGTTTTATGCAAAAGGGAAGCTGGAGGGATCTTTGGTGGCAGATCTTTCATTTATTTTGAGCTACTATGTGTAACTCAAAAGAAAACATTTCCAAAACACATGGAATCTCTTTTATAAACCGCGCATATGCAAGTGCTTCTGCATAAGAGTGTGTGGATGTTTTCATGCAAAAATCATGATTCATCAGAAAGTTTGCACTTTCTGGAGGAAATTTATTTTACATGCATTATTGTCATATACATACACGTATTAAATTATTTTAAAATGGACACATTAAGTTAATTTTCTAGTTCCAATTATATTCTTTTTTTATTAAAAACGTGTCAATAGAAGTTTAGCAGTTTTTTTTATATATATCTGAACAATTTTAAAGGGGAACTATTATGCAAAAATTCTCTTTTATAAGGTGTTTGAACACAGATGTGTCCCACTGTAAAAAAAATATTTTCATGATTTATCACTTTTTTTTTTTGTGTCAAATCAACTTAAATAATGTGGTTTAGATAACATAATATTTTGAGTTTCTGTTGATTAAACCAATCACCTTCATTGTATTAACTCAAATTTTTTATTTCAATGAACTTGAACATTTAAGGCAACCAGGTAACTTACTTTTTAAGGTTAAACCAACAGTTTTTTTTTTACAGTGTGTAAACAACCAACCTATATGGTAAAAATCCACCCACTCCTTATTTTATAACCCCCATAAATCATAAACAGTCTCTCCAAACAAGCTGTTCCAGATTTCCCCCCGCTCTTACATAAGAGTATGGTGAAGCCCCGCCCATGACTGGTGACGATCTGCCCTATTAGCATAGATCCCGCCCTTAGTGAGCCGCATCAGTCCATCATTTCTGTTTTCTCGCTGTAGCAGCTGGAGATGTACAANAAATAATGTGGTTTAGATAACATAATATTTTGAGTTTCTGTTGATTAAACCAATCACCTTCACCCACTCCTTATTTTATAACCCCCATAAATCATAAACAGTCTCTCCAAACAAGCTGTTCCAGATTTCCCCCCGCTCTTACATAAGAGTATGGTGAAGCCCCGCCCATGACTGGTGACGATCTGCCCTATTAGCATAGATCCCGCCCTTAGTGAGCCGCATCAGTCCATCATTTCTGTTTTCTCGCTGTAGCAGCTGGAGATGTACGATGACTGCACTAAAAAAACATTACAAAAGTTCTGTTGTTGGATGTACCAACGAACAGAAGAGTCTCCATAGACTCCTGGCATCTGAGCCACTGAGGACACCCTGGTTGAATTTCGTTTATGAACAAAATGCGGCGAAGAAAGTTCGTAAAGTGTTATATTTTTTTTTATTTGAACAATGTAAGGCTGAGCACCATTACTGACAATCATCATTTTGGCTGCGTGAGATTCTCCAGCTTTGTTGTTGTTGATAATCTGAACCAGGAGCTGTTAAAACTCCGCCCTCTTTTGGAAAGGGGGCCGGGAGCAGCAGCTCATTTGCATTTAAAGGAACACAGACAAAAATGGTGTGTTTGTGCTCACACCCAAATTGGGGCAAATTTGCTATTCCTGTACACATTCTGGGGACACCAATATTGCATCTATACAAGAGGCATAATAGGTCCCCTTTATTTCAATAAAGATGTTCTTTAGATTTTCTACTAACTATAAGTAACTTTGCAAGTACATGTTAACTTATTCTGCTTACCTTAAAAAAAATGAAAAAACACGGAAGCTCTGCACTGCGTTCACTGTGTCAACTGCGTAGCAGACTGACAGGAAAAAGGAAAAATTGTTGAATAAAGTCGTTATTTTATTTTTTTATTTTTTTTTATTTTTTTTCTGGTGCACAAAAAGTATTCTTGTCACTTCATAACATTCAGGTTGAACCACTGTAGTCAAGTTGACTATTTTAACAATGTCTTCTCTAGACCTTGAATGTGATAATTTCATTGCTTTCTATGGGAGATAAAAAAAAACCTATTGGATTTCATCAAACATATCTTAATTTGTATTCCAAAGATGAACAAAGGTCTTACGGGTTTGGAACGACATGAGGGTTAGTAATTAATGACAGAAATTTCCTTTAGCCCTAACTTACTGTAACTGTATAGTCTACTATACTCTACTATAATTAGTTGATATGTAGTAGAAAAGTATCTTATAGTAAGCAAAATATCTAAAGTGGACTATTGAAATAAAGAGTAACCTGCTATTTTTACATGATTACACACAAAATAACATGAATTTAACACTGTCCCACATAGCAGCACATGCTTAGTATGAATCCGCATTTGAAATTCTTTTTTTTTTTTTTTCATATAACAACCCATCATGGTCTACAGCAACTGCAATTGTGGTGCTTTGACCTTTTCACATATACCAACTTGACCTTGTGCTTATTTTTGTATAACTTTACATGTTTCAATATAACATGAAACGCTTACAGAGAAAGATCAATAATTCACACTAATGCTGCATGACAGTACTTCATTGCATGATGTTTGACTATCATGTGGGAAGTTACAATTGCAGTATGAATCTTTACCTTATTGCTTATTCACACGTTGTAGATTAACTTTGAAAGATTGAATACAGGGTGCTTTTTTAGCATTCACCCTTGGGGGCCAAAATCAATTAGTTGCAACAATAAGCCTTCTTCATCTTCTCACAAAGAGTTGTAAGATTGCATATTTGATTTCCCCACATATTCTCCTCCGTTCATTGTAGTGTGCATAGCACATCAGTATCTCGCCACCCACCGCTATATAAAAGCACTAGAGCGATCACTGCCTGTGAAAAGCAGTCATCCTCCTTCATCCAAAAGCCTCCCCTCAGCAGAAAAGAGCAGGGCTACAGAACCTCAGGGGTACAGTAATAACCATATAACCACTCAGCTGTGCCTAATATAGACAGAAGAAGGGCAGATAAACAAAAGGTCAGTAAGCATCATTCTTTCCAATTTACTTTACCCAGTGGGCTTATAGGTGGGTTAACCATTTAGAGATGCTTTATGCAATCTAAGGGTTTTCTGAAAAAGCTCAGGGGAGAATTCCAGGGGTTCTTAGTATTTTTCGGCTTTAATTGACTATACATATATTATTAATCAAAAGTTTGGGGTTGGTAAGACTTTCTAAATCTCTAATTCTCAGCAAGGCTGCATTTATGTGGTCAAAAATACAGTAAAAACGGTAATATTGTTAAACATTATTACAGTTTAAAGTAACGTTATTTCGGTTTTCTATTTGAATATACTTTAAATATACTTTAATGTAATTTATTCCTGTGATCAAAGCTGAATTTTTAGCATCATTACTCCAGTCTTCAGTGTCAAATCGCTCTGATATGCTGATGAATATTGCTGCAAAATTATAAATGTCTTTACTGTTACTTATCAATTCAATGTAATATTTAATTTAATATTCCTTGCTTAATAAAATTAACTTATGTTTTAAGTCTTACCCAAAATGTTTGAACAGTAGTGTTTATAATATAATATTGTTTTAAAGTATGATTATTTAAATTCAATAATAATTGACCACAAACAATTAATTAAGTCATTTAAAACCTAATAAGACGTTATATTTATATGAGCATCAGCTCTTGTACATGACTTTTACATTATAATCTATCCATTCAGAATACATTAGAATGCATTAATCCTTGCCGATTTATCAAAACACTTGAAGCAGGAGATTAATTTGCTCTCCGTTTGAACTCATTACTGAGAAACATTTACGATAGAGAAATCGTATTACTGATTTTTATTTCCTCTGGGTGGACATCATGTCACCACAATAATAAATATACAGTACCCACATGAGAAGTCTTGTTTATTTATTGAAACACCCGGTACTCTGCTGAATATACCACTGATGTAATGTGTTTTTTGAACTTTCCCCTGCGAGTCAGGAAGGTCTCAGCTCTGCAAGCAACTAAGCTAGTGTGGCACAAAGACATGAAAAGATTCTGGCCATAGATATGGAAGGATGGAGAAGTCTTTTGACTGCAGTATATGGACTAGTAGGCGGTTGCTGTACACCCTGTGGTTTTCATCTATCTGCACACTGCTGTCTGCTGCCTGAGCGGACTGCAGCCTGGTCACTTCTCCAACACCCGATACAAGCACTGCAAAATCAACTATTCTGTCATGGCCATAAAATATGTTCCATCTTGAACTTCATCATGGGTGATAAAACTGGTCAACAGAGACTTTGGACTGGACTCATAAGAGAGACACTTTATAGAGTGTAACAGTGCCCACCCACTTCTGAAAGTATTTTTCTCCATTCATGTCTCCCATAGAGATAAAAAAAAAAAGTCTTCAATAAAGGACTTTAAGTCAAGAACTGCAAGCCAACCAGCAACGAGATTAATCACAGCACTACAAACTTTGATTTGAAGCAAAATAATGTTTAAAAATTCTAAAGTACCAGACTATACTTAATAGCTTCAGTGATAGAAAGAACTACAATCCCATGAAGCATTGCGATCAGCATCAAATTAATGAAGATGGAGAAATTAATGAAGATGGAGAAATATTAAACTACTTATTAAAAATTTTGATTGTGTGTGTGTGTGTGTGTATATATACAGTACAGACCAAAAGTTTGGAACCACTAAGATTTTTAATGTTTTTAAAAGAAGTTTCGTCTGCTCACCAAGGCTACATTTATTTAATTAAAAATACAGTAACAAACTTTAATTTATTCCTGTGATGCAAAGCTGAATTTTCAGCATCATTACTCCAGTCTTCAGTGTCACATGATCCTTCAGAAATCATTCTAATATGCTGATATGCTGCTCAAGAAACATTTAATGTGTACAATTGAACAAAATATTTGTGTAAAATATTTTTTTTCAGGATTATTTGATGAATTGAAAGTTCAAAAGAACAGTGTTTATCTGAAATCTAATCTTTTGTAACATTATAAATGTCTTTACTGCCACTTTTGATTGATTTAATGCATCCTTGCTGAATAAAAGTATTCATTTCTTTAATTTCTTTT
The DNA here is from genome assembly GCA_003731715.1 of Anabarilius grahami. Taxonomy (NCBI): domain Eukaryota; kingdom Metazoa; phylum Chordata; class Actinopteri; order Cypriniformes; family Xenocyprididae; genus Anabarilius; species Anabarilius grahami. Next base: position 2,753,145 of record RJVU01070129.1, read on the forward strand.
CAAAAAAATAAAAATAAAAATTCTTACTGACCCCAAACTTTTGAACGGTAGTGTATAATGCTACAGAAGCTTTGTATTTCAGATAAATGCTGTTCTTTTGAACTTTCTATTCATCAAGGAATCCTGAAAAAAAAAGTACACAACTGTTGTCAACATTGAAAATTATCATAAATGTTTATTGAGCAGCAAATCAGCATATTAGAATGATTTCTGAAGGATCATGTGACACTGAAGACTGGAGTAACGATGCTGAAAATTCAGCTTTGCATCACAGGAATAAATTACTTTGTCAAATATATTTAAATAGTAACAGTTATTTTAAATTGTAATAATATTTCACAATATTACAGTTTTTTACTGTATTTTTAATTAAATAAATGTAGCCTTGGTGAGCAGACGAAACTTCTTTTAAAAACATTAAAAATCTTAGTGGTTCCAAACTTTCGGTCTGTACTGTATATATATATATATTCACGTGTATGTATACAGTATAATCGTGTTCAAAAGCAGAATTCATGGTGAAAAACTACCCATGATTCTGTACATAAATATATCTGCATATATTTATTTAATATTTAAATATTTTGAGAGTGTAGGGAGATTACGTCATTTGCGTCATTTGCTTGTTTTTGACTCTGATTGGTGGAATTGTCTGTAAAGCATCATGGGTAATGTAGTTTTTCACCATGAATTCTGCTTTTGAACATGATTAATTTGAATAAATTTGAAATGAACAAATAATTTGAGGAAACTATTTAACTTTGGAAATGAATATTTTTGAGTACTATAAACTTGATCCATACTATAAATGTGTTCCAGTAAGTTTTAAAAACGTTTTAAAATCAATTTTGAAAATTGAAATAAAGCTGAAATAAAAATAAAATATAAATTTTAGATGAAATCTTAAACTTTAAAAAAATGAATGCATTAAAACTAGTTTTTTTTTGTTTGTTTGTTTGTTTGTTTTGCCTTGGCAGACACGAAACATCTAGTGAAAAATCACAATACAATTATAAAGAAACAGCAAATAACACGTATACTTACGTAAACATTAAATGTTTAAGTAGAAAAACTGAAATATTATTTTCTTGTAAAACGTACTCTGATAAATAATATTTTTTACAGTGTTGAAATAGAAAAATTACTAAAACTAAAGAGATATAAAGAAAATAACTAAAAACTAATATTAAAATGTAAACTGAAAATATAGAAAAAAAGCTAATTCAAAATACTAATAAATACTAAATTGAATGGTACTAAAATAACACTGATCCACTAAAAAAGAGAATGTTTCTTAATATTGAATTAAACTATAACTTCTACTCAAATACTTTGTGTAGCTAAAACTAAAGAAACCCCATTAAAATTAAACATACCAAATTAACTAGAAACTCTCACAGTTAACTTAAACATGCTATTAACCATAAAAGCAAAGACTCTATCACTGTATAGTTTGAGTTTTAACAGCTTTGCATTTCATTCTATTTTAATACTAATGAAATATAAAATTGAATGGTACACAATCCTAGTCGTCACACTCATTTCAATGCCATGAAATTCCCTCTTTGACTTATCAAACTCTCTCCACAATGTCCTGCGCTGACCTCTGAATGAGAGACTTCGCTCCATTATTGTGGGGAAGCATCTGAATGCCCTTTTCCACAATGTGTGTCGATAGGGGTTAGAAAATTGGAGGATGTGGACTAAGTGTCCTCGACTGCTCACCTGAAGGTCAAGCAGTGAAAGCCCGTTGCAATCTGAAATGGCCGCATGAAATTATCATATAATTCGTTGTGTGTTTCAGTGTAGGTGTTAAAATTTAAACAAGAGCAATGAAAGGTTCGCTGAGAGCTTGTCTTTGCAGGCATTTGCCAATAAGTACACTTCAGTGAGCCTTGAGTGGTTGATTGTGGATTGTGGGATTACCTTATGTACAGAAAGGGAGCAGCAGGGAAAAAAAGAATTGATTCGGGGCAAAACAATAAAGATAAATCTCACTTTGGCGGCTCATTTGGAATAAGAAGAAACTGATAAGAATTGCCTATTAATAGGTCAAATTTAGGGAACATGTACACAATGTTAATGATATGTGATAGCAATGTAAGCAAGGAAATGGTCTTAAACATACAGTGGGGCTTTATGGCAGAGTGGCCCGACGGAAGCCTCTCCTCAGTGCAAGACACATGAAAGCCCGCATGGAGTTTGCTAAAAAACACCTGAAGGACTCCAAGATGGTGTCTTGTCCTTCATGTGTCTTGCACTGAGGAGAGGCTTCCGTCGGGCCACTCTGCCATAAAGCCCCGACTGGTGGAGAGCTGCAGTGATGGTTGACTTTCTACAACTTTCTCCCATCTCCCGACTGCATCTCTGGAGCTCAGCCACAGTGATCTTTGGTCTCTTCTTTAGATCTCTCACCAAGGCTCTTCTCCCCCGATAGCTCAGTTTGGCCGGACGGCCAGCTCTAGGAAGGGTTCTGGTCATCCCAGACGTCTTCCATATAAGGATTATGGAGGCCACTGTGCTCTTAGGAACCTTAAGTGCAGCAGAATTTTTTTTGTAACCTTGGCCAGATCTGTGCCTTGCCACAATTCTGTCTCTGAGCTCTTCAGGCAGTTCCTTTGACCTCATGATTCTCATTTGCTCTGACATGCACTGTGAGCTGTAAGGTCTTATATAGACAGCTGTGTGGCTTTCCTAATCAAGTCCAATCAGTATAATCAAACACAGCTGGACTCAAATGAAGATGATCAGAAGAAATGGACAGCACCTGAGTTAAATATATGAGTGTCACAGCAAAGGGTCTGAATACTTAGGACCATGTGATATTTCAGTTTTTCTTTTTTAATAAATCTGCAAAAATGTCAACAATTCTGTGTTTTTCTGTCAATATGGGGTGCTGTGTGTACATTAATGAGGAAAAAAAATGAAATTAAATGATTTTAGCAAATGGCTGCAATATAACAAAGAGTGAAAAATTTAAGGGGGTCTGAATACTTTCCGTACCCATTGTAACTGCTGACCCGTGTTAAGCATTGTATTTGTTTCATTAAGAAGATAAAGTACTTGGAAGTAATAGCAATTTTGACATGTTCCTCTTCTTCTTCATCTTGAAATAATATTAAGAAGCATGCAATGAAAGTAATATAACTTGTACTTTCTAATAATAATAATAATAGTAATACATTTAAAAAATATTAAGACACTTGAAATGGAAGTAATATTAATGAATGTCATAATTTGGACTTTCTGATAAATAACAACAACAACAACAATGTATCAGCAACAAAAAAAAAATAGAAATAATAATTGTTATTATTAATTTAAATAATATTAAGACACTTGCAGTGGAAGTAATAATAATGGAAGTAATAACTTGTAATTTCTAATAATGGCAATATAATAACAACAAAAACATTAAAAATAATAATAATGATGATGATGATGATGATGATGATGATGATGATGATGACGATGATGACGATGATGATTATTATTATTATTTATTTAAATAATATGAAGACACTTGCAATGGAAATAATATTAATGGAAGTAATAACTTGGACCTACATGTTATAATAAATAACACCATCAATAAATGTAATAGTAGTAGTAGTAGTAGTAGTAGTAATAGAAGTATTATTATTATTATCAGTAGGGTCCCACTTTATATTAGGTGGCCTTAACTATTATGTACTTACATTTAAAAATAAGTACAATGTACTTATTGTGTTCATATTGTATTGCATAACACTTGTGGGATAAGGGTAAGGTTAGGGACAGGTTTGGTGGCATTGGTAGGTTAAAGGGTGCATGGGTTAAGGTGTAAGGGATGGGTCAACAGTGTAATTATAAATGCAATTACAGAAATTAATTATAGATGCAATTACATGCAGGTATTTTTAAAATATAAGTACAATGTAAAAACATATATGTACACAATAAGTGCATTGTATCAAATGATTAATTTAAATGTAAGTAAATAGTTAAGGCCACTTAATATAAAGTGGGACCAAATATATAACATTGTTCTAGTGTTTTTTGGATATTTTAATCCAAATATCTTGTATATTGTGCCTTTAATGGAAACTATTCTCAAGTTTTATTGTAAATATTTAGATAAAACAAAGAAAATTAATTGTGATCATAATAGGTTTATTGTTTTTGTTTCTTAGATATAAGGACATGGCGACAGCAATATTCAACTACGTCCTTTAACCTTGTAAAAAAATAAAGGAGACATGTCTGTATGAATATGATATTTTTTATACAAGTGCCTCCATTTAGAAAGCATAATTTGTTCCTGGAAATCTGCTCATGAAATGGATTATTTTACAATGGGACACATTTAGTCCACTAGAGCACAAAGCAAATGTGAACCACGTGACAATTATGGAAGGCGCTTTTCTTTTCATGACTGAGAATTTCGAGCTTGTTTCATTTAGGTTAGAAATCATGTGCATTTCTGCTTTTCAAAATAGTAATAATAATGAAAAATGCTTCAAATTTATCATCAGCTAAAAAAAAAAAAATCTGACTTTAACATATCATGAAGGTATGGTAAGGTATGAATGTTACCGCATTGTAAATTGATTTTGGGGCCACTGTTCAAATGGATAAAATAATTTAAATAAATAGTAAGAAATATACAGGGATATTTATTGGTTATGACTTATTCCTTGCATGTTTATATGTGTGTAACATAAACATGCACTTATTTAAAGTCTTATAAACTGACTCATGGCTTAATATTTCAATGTCACAATAATAATGCTTTGTTCTTGAATCTTTAATAAGGAGCAGAAATCAATACAAAAACAGTACTAATTTTAGCATGACGTTTTGTAAACAATTATATTCTGTAGATACTACAGCAGTGAAATCAAGCTCTATTTGTTTCTTTCTTTCTTTCTTTCTTTCTTTCTTTCTTTCTTTCTTTCTTTCTTTCTTTCTTTCTTTCTTTTTCAAGCAATAGATAATGTTCTGATAAGGCAGGTGATGATAAAGCTTTCAGTGGTAATTCATCCATCCTGTATAATATAAGGTGTTGTGTACAATATAAGAAGCAAAAGATAGGTGGGTAAGGGTTACAAAGACCTCTTTTCAGAATTTTTTTTTAGTATTGAACAGTTCTTCTCAATTACATTTATCTGACTGGCCACAGGGCCCTCGTGAGTTTTATAAGATTACGAGAAAGAGCCTTATAAATCAGAATGCATAGTGCCATCCATTTGTATTTATTTATTTATTTGAAAGAAAAACTGAGTATTTATTTTTTATGAGGTCCACAAATTAAATACATCTGAAATGCTAATGGAAAAATGCAAGCCAGTCTACAGGCTTTCATAGACAACCTAGGAAGTCAGGGACTCACACATTTGGAATAAATAAGTCATTAATAGGCTACATGAAAATTCATATAGCCCCTTTAAATACAGATTAATTCTCTATTTGCTCTCTGTTTAATCTTGTTTTCAAAGAGAGGCAATTGAGAAATCAAAGAGATCACATTTCTGACCTTTCTTGAAATGTTTCATAAAAAGAAAATGTGCATTCATGCAATATTTCTCTAAAACAAAAATTAACCTTCTGGACTTTGATCATTCTGAGGTTGTACATGGTCATTTATAATGTATCTCCAGCATTGCTGCAGTGTTGTTTTGTGCTTTGGGTCTGTAGGAGAGATGGTGAGTGGTGTTTTGGCCCCAAGGACCCATGATGTAAATGTGTTCCATGAAGGCATCATAAATATGTCATCTTTGTGCATGCATCGAAAAATACACCCAGGGCGAGTAATTGCAGATATTAGTAAAGGTAATTGTGTCCAGCTTGTTTCTACTTACTCATCATTTTATCAGATTAGCCTTACTGAGCCTGGGTGATGGGTTATGTAAATGAAGCCAGTTAACTCCAATCCGGATGATTAAAGTATGTTACAGATACAAAACGAGGTAGACTCAGCATTTGCGCGATCATGTTGAGTATGATTTTCTTTTTTAGTTGAAATTATCACTTTCAATACTACTACTTTTACTAATACTACTACTACTATTACTACTACTACTATTACTACTATTACTACAGCTGCTACTATTACTAATACTACTACTATCACTACTACTGCTGCTGCTGCTGCTATTACTACTACCACCACTATTATTACTACTACTATTACTACTATTACTACAGCTGCTACTACTGTTACTAATACTACTACTATTACTACTACTACTGCTGCTGCTGCTGCTGCTACTACTACTACTACTACTACTACTACTACTATTACTACTAATGCTGCTGCTGCTACTACTACTATTACTACTATTACTACAGCTGCTACTACTATTACTAATACTACTACTATTACTACTACTGCTGCTGCTGCTGCTACTACAACTACTACTATTACTACTACTGCTGCTGCTGCTGCTACTACAACTACTACTATTACTACTATTACTACTACTACTACTACTACTACTACTACTAATATTACTACTACTATTACTACAGCTGCTGCTACTACTACTACTACTACTACTGCTGCTGCTGCTGCTACTACTACTGTTACTACTACTACTACTACTGTTACTACTATTACTAATACTACTACTATTACTACTACTGCTGCTGCTGCTGCTGCTACTACTACTACTACTACTACTACTACTGTTACTACTATTACTAATACTACTACTATTACTACTACTGCTGCTGCTGCTGCTGCTACTACTACTACTACTACTACTACTGTTACTACTACTACTACTACTACTACTGTTACTACTACTACTGCTGCTGCTGCTGCTACTACTACTACTACTACTACTACTATTTTAACTTGTGTACTTACATTATCCCAAATGTTTCCAACAATGTTTAAATCTAGATTTGACATGTTGAATCAGTGTCGGAGCTCATCAGTCAGTCGGGCCATCTGATCATTCTGATTGGCTGTTCAGCTACTGCCACCTGCTAGTACGGAAAGGCATTTCTTCTTACGCAGGTGCAGAACGGACGTGCTACTTGGTCGTCAGGTGTGGAGCGTCGGTTTGGTGTGTCAGGGCCACTTTGGACCCAGACGCTGCCGACGTGAGCCAACCCCGCAGTCTGCTTTCGTCGCCACTAGTTCGTCGGCGTCGGCTTGGTGTGTTCCGGGCTTTAGGGACTGTGTCATTGCATTGACTGTCAATGACGACATTTCCGCGTTACCCTTGATTACCAGTTAGAAACCATGGAAAAACCCAAGATGCTTTAATATATTATGTGTTTTATTAGACAGGTGAGCAACTGTTTGGATACATTTATCAACAGAAAACGTCTTGGTTAGTTCCCTGAGTTCCCTGAATAGGGAACGAGACACTGCGTCGAAACACTGTGGGCGACGCAGCTCGAGTTCCCATGAAAGGGAACTATTCATTGTTATATATGTCAATACAGTTAGTCTTTTTGTTTGATTCTCTAGTTTTCTTGAGTTACCACGAGTATGTTTGTACATCTTTCAGAGACAACAGTATTTTGTCAAGCTTGGATTAGCTACAGCCACAGTAACAGTAATACAGCATTTTCTCCAACATATATTTAAAATTAATTGCATGCCATTTAGCAACAGTCATCCAGCTTTTATTAATGTGATATTCTAATACTGATCTAGCTTACTGCAGTGTACAACAAGTGTCTCATACCAGCCACAAAGTGAACACACAGAGTAACGTCAACACACTCAAATGTATTTTTAGTATGATTGTTTTGACCAAGTAAAACAGCACCGCGTTACCCCACAATTTTAATTCATCAAAAAAAAATGAAATAATGTTAATTCAAGTGATCAAATATAAGAGTACGGACATTAAAACTTAACTTTAATCGTACCTTTAAACATTAAAAAAAAAAAAAAAAATCGGCAACATGAGAAGTCCCAGGCTCTCGGCCTCACCCTGCCACAATAAACGTTAATACAACTTTAATACATTAGCTCATCCACGAACATGATTTCTGCCCGACTCCGTCGGACTGCTTTCCATCGGCTGGCTGTAGAGGTAAAGACGACAACTCCCATGATTCCACACTCATTCACGGCGTCATCAAGCTATGCCTTTGTTTTTTAATAAGCAATTATTATCCAGCAGCAAAAATTATAGTCAACAGAATGTGTTAAAGGGATCATCAAAATAAAATTAAACTTATTTTTCTTACACACACCTGTTTCACTTCAGAAGACTGTCACGATCGCCGTTTGTGGATTTGCAAGCGTCAACCAAGCAGCAGCCAATCTCTGTGAGACAGTATGGTCTCACAGAGATTGATTATTTTCCTAAAAATCTCCATTTGTGTTTATCTGAAGAACGGAAGTCATATACATAGAGGATGGCATGAGAGCAAGTAAATGATGAGAAAATTAAAATTTTTGGATGAACTATTACTTTAATCCTCCAGGAAGTGACATCATATTTTTGGAATGGAAACTAAGAGCAAAAGGATCAGAACATTCCATCCATTTTGATACACTCACAGAAAACACTAAATATCAACCTATCATTTTGATCCATTTTTCAAAAGGTTCATAAGGTGCTGCAGAACAGGAATAACTAAAAATGCTTTCTTGGCAAGCTCTGCTGAATGGGTAGGAGCCTCTGAGGGAGTTCTTTTGTCCATGATGACATTAAGCCCGGAACATGAGTGGTACATGCTCTTCCCATTGAGTTCATCCTTTAAACCTGCCAGGATGTTGTGTTTCGCTTGTCATCCTTCTTGACAGCATAAACAAGGGCAGTTTATTTTCATAAAATAGCATTATTTTGCTTTCCATGTAGTACAATATGCAATCAGATACAAACAATCTTCTCTCGAAAATGGAATAACAAGTTATATGTGTACCTATATACAGTGAGGTGATAGATGAATGAATATATGATGGCATGACTCATACATTTCAAACAATTGGTCAACAATCAGCGTAATTCATTCCATTTTAATTAATTCAGTCCCACTGCAGTGTAATGCAGAAGGTTATTTCTGAGTCATGATTGGAGTTCATATCTACTAAAGAAAGTTTTGTGGGTTTACATTAAATATGAGAAGACATATAACATGCAAATAAGATTGCTTGAATTGCTAAATCAATATAAAAAAACACAAATAAATAACAGCAAGACAAAGGCCGTTGTTCATACATGGTTAAAATTATACAGCAATCAAATCTGCTCAAAATCAATGGCAATTCTTATGCAATTTAAGTAAATCACATTTGGTCATTTTTTATGGAACTATGGCATAGTTGAGTCGCTGCATTTCACCAAATTTGTGATTAAGGGTTTGATTTGATTACCTGCTGTTAAATCAACCAAAATTAGTATAACAGATAATCACATGGTGGCAAATGCTCTGGACGCCTTCATTTATCATGCTCATTTAGAAAAGCATCTCGACTCATTTTTATGATTCTATTGCTGTCAACATCAGTCACCGGAAAGGATACAATCAATCATTCCTTTGAGAGCGAGTGATGGCCGTTTGACAAGGAAGGACCATTAGTCAGTCACTTTTTTGTTTACGCCACACAACGCCGCCTGCCAAGCCCTGGCCTCCGCGAGCGCCACTTGTTTTAGTTGGAATAGCTGGATGTGGAATTTCAATCCATTAGCAGGCTGGCTAGCCATCCCACCGGCTTTACTGAGAGTGGCGGCCATCAGATGAATGTGCATTCATTAACACCAGCGGACATTTTCAGCTGCAGCTAAAATACAGTCTCATGTTTCTGGCTTAAGCAATAATTGAGCAGATCTTCTTCAAATCACAGACGTCAAATACAACCAGGAGGGAAATTTCATGTTTTCATAGCTCAGATGATTTAGTTCTCATTCATGCCTCCCCTCCACCCCCATATGTTCCTCTTAAATAAGCAATACAAATAGACAAACATGCTTCTGTTTGCATAATATAGAGCTATTCATTTAATGTGGATAACAGCATATTTTAGTTCATATGGAAATCTCTGACTTTTCTTTCTATAAATTGGTGTCTTAGTAAATCTAAACAAACTTTAAGACATTGTTTGAGATTCTGAAGCGTTCTTCCTAGGCTCTAGACACAATCAGAGAAACAAGTGAGATATCAAACGAGATCTCTTTAGTGATTTTTCTTTCCTACGGGAAAGCTGCTCATTTAAGAAGAGGCTGGTTGACCAAATGTTGCACCAGATGGATTTTGTTAAGATTTTCTCTTTTTTTTTGTTTGCAAAAGAGTCAGTATGCTTTTGTAATCTGTTAAAGATTTACTGAGTGCTCACCTTAATAAAGATCTGAATATTTCTCAACGGATCTGTAAATTGCAACAGCATACTGGTGCATTATTTGCTAAATTCATTACAATAGCATTGTGAGAACAACCCAGGCGCATAAAAATTCTGCAAGATGATATTACGTTGCTGCACAATTCGTAACTCTTTCAAAGATAAGTGTCCGGTGAGTGGCGCCAAAAGCGCGTTCAGTTTTATCCATGAACGTAAACACGGAAGTGTGGAAAGTGTCACTAAAAGCTTAATGCTCTATCAGCTCTATCTAAAATAAGATACCATCTAACCAATAGTGTTAAAGCCTTAGTTCACTTCAGAATGAAAATTTCCTGATAATTTACTCACACCCATGTCACCAAAGATGTTTATGTCTTTCTTTCTTCAGTCGAAAATAAATTGGTTTTTTTCATATAGTGGACTTCAATGGCTACCAATGAGTTGAAGGTCCAAACTGCAGTTTCAGTGCAGCTTCAAAGGGCTCTACATGATCCCAGACGAGGAATAAGGGTCTTTATAGCGTAACAATTAGTCATTTTCTAAAAAAACCTTTTTAACCACAAATGCTCATCTTACAATAGCTCTGTGATGCGCCACGCATTACGTAATCACGTTGGAAAGCTCACGTGTGACATAGGCAGAAGTACCGCAGTAGGGCGAAAAACTCCATCGGACATCATTGGGTTTTTTTTGTTTTTTGGGTTTTTTTTTTTTGTAAAAGCAGTGTGCACATCTGCTTTATAAACATTTGTTCCACCTACATCATGCGTGACCTTTCCAACATGACTGCGCATCGCAGAGCTAGTGCAAGACGAGCATTTGTGGTTAAAAAGTATATAATTATTTTATTTTTTTTAGAAAATGACCGATTGTTTCGCTAGATAAGACCCTTATTCCTCGTCTGGGATCGTGTAGAGCTCTTTGAAGCTGCAATGAACTGCAATTTCGACCTTCAACCCGTTGGTAGCTGTCGAAGTCCATTATATGGAGAAAAATCCTGGAATGTTTCCCTCAAAAACCTCAATTTCTTTTCGACTAAAGAANGCCACGCATTACGTAATCACGTTGGAAAGGTCACGTGTGACATAGGCAGAAGTACCGCAGTAGGGCGAAAAACTCCATCGGACATCATTGGGTTTTTTTTGTTTTTTGGGTTTTTTTTTTTGTAAAAGCCGTGTGCACATCTGCTTTATAAACACTTGTTCCACCTACATCATGCGTGACCTTTCCAACATGACTGCGCATCACAGAGCTAGTGCAAGACGAGCATTTGTGGTTAAAAAGTATATAATTATTTTATTTTTTTTAGAAAATGACCGATTGTTTCGCTAGATAAGACCCTTATTCCTCGTCTGGGATCGTGTAGAGCTCTTTGAAGCTGCAATGAACTGCAATTTCGACCTTCAACCCGTTGGTAGCTGTCGAAGTCCATTATATGGAGAAAAATCCTGGAATGTTTCCCTCAAAAACCTCAATTTCTTTTCGACTAAAGAAAGAAAGACATAAAGATCTTGGATGACATGGGGGCGAGTAAATTATCAGGAAATGTTAATTCTGAAGTGAACTAATCCTTTAACAAAAGAAAACATGAAATAAAATGCATTCGCTGAAGCAACCATGCCATTTTAGCTAGCTTCTATATGTTTTTTGATTGTGACTCTTGTTTCACGGGATTCGTACCCTAACACTCCACATCTCAAGTGCAGTGCTGCACCAGGTGAGCTACCAAACAAGTTTACTACGTCAGAAAAGCCATATGAGATGCAAATGTCTGAATCTATTAGTTTACAAATCATCCAATATGGTAAAATTGTATTGAGGTCATAACATAGCCCTTCTGTGCAAAGTACTGTTCTAAAATAACCTTTATTAATCGATAATCTGACTTAAGTCACTTGCATGTATGGGTATGTTATTGGAGTTTTTCAAAAATGTATTTGGAGGCACATTTTACCAATGAGCCTAGGTTGCATAATAAATAAATAAGTTGGTAAAATAAATCAAAATCTCCTGATGTTCATGTGAACAACTACAGTTAGTGGCAAATGAGATTCATCGGTCATGCTTGAATGTACATTCTGTAGTGCAAAGAGGAAGTGCAAAGACCTTCAGTAAGAAGCAGGGTAATTAAATGGACCAAAAACAAGTATGAATCAATCCTCTCCTCGACCAGGAAGCCCTCGGGGATTGGCGCTAAGCTTTGTTTTGTCTGTGAAGAGGTGTAGAGATGGAATAATGACCGTGGCTATAACAAACACTGTCTGCCTGGACCCTTGATGGGTCACGTGAAAGTACCTTTAATGCCCCACTCTCTAATCCTCTTTCTTCTTCTTCTCTCTCTCTCTTTTATGTATTCATTCTCTTATCCTTCAGTGTGTAATCAGCAGCAACTTTGGCCTCTGCTGTGTTTTTGGTCATGAAGTTGCTTTTATACACAACTTTAAAGTTTGCTTGACTTTACCATGTGTCTGGATATGCCTGGTTATCTGATTAGGTTTTTGCACTTAAAGGGATAGTTCACAGAAAAATGACAAATCTGTCATTAATTACTCACCCTCATGTCGTTCCAAACCCGTAAGAATTTCGTTCATCTTCAGAACACAAATGAAGATCTTTTTGATGAAATCTAAGAGCTTTCTGTCCCTTCATAAACAGCTACGCAACTACCACTTTGATGCTTCAAAAAGTTCATAAAGATATCGTAAAACTAATCCATTGATTGGTTTAATCCAAATTTTCTTCTGAGACACGATTGCTCTATATGATGAACAGATTTAATTTAGGCTGTTATGCACATATAAACCTTCATCAACTCACGCATCAGTTACGGTAAATGGAAGCTCAAGCATGTTTGCTTAACACATACAAGAACCAATGAGGTTCATTCTCGTGTTACGCATCACATTTGAGCTTCTGCAAGAACCAATGAGGGTCATTCTTGTGTTACGCATCACTTTAGAGCTTCCACAAGAACCAATGAGGGTCATTCTTGTGTTACGCATCACATTTGAGTTTCTGCAAGAGTCTCTTCAGAAAATTTGGACTAAACCATTCAATTCATATGGATTAGTTTTACAATCTCTTCATGAACTTTTTGAAGCATCAAAGTTTAAGTTGTATAGGCCATCTATGGAAGGACAGAAAGCTCACGGATTTCATCAAAAAGATTTTTCTTTATTTGTGTTTTGAGTATAAAGAAAGTCTTACAAGTTTGGAACGACATGAGGGTGAGTAAATGATAACAGAATTTTCATTTTTGGGTGAACTAACCCTTTAAATAATGGGCAAATATTTAGTAAAGTATCTGGTTGATATAGAGAATGAACCAGTCAATATGAGAATAGACTCAAGTCTTCAGTTTATCAAGACAAACTTAACATGAAGGAACCGTGCTTTTGGCTTTATAAAGAATTTTAAAGCTGTATGTCATGATGAATAAATAATAAACTTGTTGAAGAGCACCTGCGATAACCGGATCGTTTTGCTAGCACTGGGTCTTTACAACATATGTGAAGCCAAGTACTGATCAAATATGCTTACTGTGGAGGTCAGTGGTTTATAAATTCTACAAGATGTAAAGCTTTCTTCCAACAACAATAACCCCTAAAGGTTTTTGCGAAGATCACACCTTTAACTCGTACTAGAGAAGATTTTAACATTCTCAAACATTCGACAGAAACTAAACACTCCAAGGTAATACAGAAAAGAAAGGAAACTTCATAAAAGCAAACAGAAATGTCCTGAGAGGACAAGGACGATCACGACGCAACTAATCTTTGATCTATTTACCATGAAACATTCGCTATGAATGAGCTTTGCAAAATTCAAACTTCTCATATAATTTAAAACAAGGGCTGTTAGTGTTTTCAAAATCTCAAAGTATTTATAATTATTCCTGCAGCAAGGAGTGACGGTTACATAATGTTCTCACAGTTGGGAACACACAGATACGTGGGGGACCGACACAGATTGACTAAGAATTATGCAAGCGATGCCATGAAAAACAGGCCATAGAGCTATATCTGTCTGCAAACCTGTGACCTTGCTTCTGCAATCAACTATGATATACGTGTAATTAGGTTAGTTCTCCTAAAAATGAGAGTTATTTGTCATTATTTATTCACTTTCATGTCATTCCAAACAAGCAGCCTAGGCTGTTATATTTTCCACTGAAAATCTATTAGCGGTTTTCTATTTGAATATATTTTAAAATGTAATTTATTCCTGTGATGCAAAGCTGAATTTTCAGTATCATCAGTGTCACATGATCCTTCAGAAATCACTCTAATTTGCTGGTTTGTTGTTCAAGAAATATTTCTTATTATTATCAATGATGATTTTTGTTGCTTAATATTTTTGCAGAAACCGTGATGCATTTTTGTCTAGATTCTTTGATGAATAGAAAGTTCAAAAGAACAGCCTTTATTTGAACAGAACTATTTTGTAACATAAGAAAAATCAATGAAAAACAAATCTTACTGACTCCAAATATATGTCAAAAATATACATTCAGCCCTTATCATGCAACGCACATTTTGGCAAGTGGGGCATAAATGACATACCCAAAATTAAGCCACAAGTGTGGTCATGCTTCATTTGAAATCTGAGGATGATATCTTTAAAACTATGCATTTTATGAAACATTTTCTAAGGCCATGTTGCGTGTTTTTAGAGAAGGCTATTAAAAATTCTAATGAAATGATTTATAGCAACTCCCCTGCACTCTAATTTCTGGCATGGAGAATTGACCCCTTCACAATTCTATTGTTCTCTCTCGACGAACGTTAGCACCTCAGCCGGTATGAGACTTAATCTTCATTATTCTTTTATCATTATTCTTTTGTTTTTATTTAGCCATTATAAGCCTTTATTCTGGTATTAAATTGCTTGCCCATCCACACCACTTTCATCCCAGAGTCGTTAATCCACCTATCTGATGTCTTTCTTAAAAATATATATATATATATATTCATATGAAACTACCGCAAATCGCTTGAAAATCACATGCGGTGACGGAAAAGGGGTGGTAAATGGGTGATTTCAAAACACCGCTTCATGAAGCTTCGGTGCTTTATAAATCTTTTGTTTCGAATCAGTGGTTTGGAGCGCGTATCAAACTGCCAAAGTCACGCCCCCCAGTGGTGAACCATTGAAATGTTGCAACACTTATCACGTAACGAAGCCTCGTTTACTGAAATCACGTTTCTTTGGCAGTTTGATACGCGCTCCGAACCACTGATTCTAAACAAAAGATTTGTAAAGCTTCATGAAGCCGTGTTTTAAAATCACCCATCACTAGATATTGTTAAAGTCGTTATTTAGTTTTTTTGGCGCACAAAAAGTATTCTCATCGCTTCATAACTTTAAGGTTGAACCACTGTAGTCACATGAACTGTTCTAAATATGTCTTTAGTAGCTTCCTGGGCATTGAAAGGCCTTACTGAGCCATCGGATTTGATCAAAAATATTTTAATTTGTGTTCCGAAGATGAACGAAGGTCTTACGGGTGTGGAACAACATGAGAGTAATAAATTACATCATTTTCATTTTTGGGTGAACTAACCCTTTAAGTGATTTTTTTAATGTTCTGCTGATGGTCCACTGTCTCTGACAGCAGGTCAAACTATAGAGGTGTGGAACGACACGAGGGGGAGTGAAAAATGACAATTTAGATTTTGGGCTGAAGTATTCCTTTAAGATTTGGATTTGAGCAGGGGAAGCTGGTCACGGATTGGCGTAAAAGCAAATTATTTGGGGAAGGCTGGTGCTTGATGTCCTTTAAACTTGATCTGAAGGCCTTCCTAATTCCTAGAAGCTGACGGTACGATTTGAGCGGATGCAAGTCTGCGATCAGCTAAACATGGTGAGTTCAGCGCTGTAGCTGTGATTGGCAGGATTAGGGTGAGGCGTCTGCGAAGCATCCATGTTGACAGACAAGCAGAGGAAGGACTTTAGTGCTTAGTGTGCTGAGGTTCAAGGAGGGGAAAAAACATGATTGTCGGGCTTCAGAGAAGGCCTGTGGATCAGAGGCACTCTAACTGAGTATAATTATCCATTTCTGTTGCCCCACATTCACAGAAGGCCATTACGAAGACAGTACATGAACCTGAGACCCTTCTGAAAACATTTTGAAAACGTGTGATGATTGTAAAGCGTACATTTGGTACTATTTCTGAATAGTAATGCTTATGAGCATGCTTGTGCTCTAGTGCTAGGCGTAAACACTTTTATTAAAGCATCTTATACAAATTATTAGTATGATTCTGACTTGATGCTAGAGACCCAGTTCACTTTTTTTGACTACTAATTTACTAATTCAATATTCCTTCACCTGGGTGTTCCTAGAGGAAATTTAAATCATTAGTTCAAGGTAATTGCTCATGAATTATAAAATCAGCACAGTTCAAATTAAATGCTGCAGGAAGATTGAAAGCAAACATTTTATAGCATATTGTGTGCCGCATTATGTTAACAGACGACATTAGCAGCATTGATCAAGCATTTTAGGTAAGACAATAGTCAGTCTTTTTGGTAACACTTTAACATATGATTTCATTAGTTAGTTCATTTTAAAACATTTATCAATTTAAGCTTATTTTAACTATTATTATTACATAAAAAAATCAAAAGTTGTGTCTGTTAACATTGTTTAATGGACCTGATCTATCTATCTATCTATCTATCTATCTATCTATCTATCTATCTATCTATCTATCTATCTATCTATCTATCTATCTATCTATCTATCTATCTACAGATAGACACAGTAAAGCATGTAATGTAAGCACCAGATATTGACAAATAGTTCCTGTTTACTACTAGTAGTACACTGTAATATATTGACAACAAATTCATGATTCGTTGTCAAATTTTGCCTTTTGTCAAATCAACTTAAATAATTAATGTGGTTCAGATAACATAATATTTTGAGTTTCTGTTGATTAAACCAATCATCCTTATTGTATTAACTATTTTTTTAAATTTTATTTCATGAACTCAGAATTTTAAGGCCACCAGATAACTTACTTTTTTAAGTTAAACCAGCAATTCTTTTTTTTTATTTTATTTTTTTTACAATGTAGTAGAATGTGATTTACAGGTACTATTGAATCTATATAAGAGGAAACGCAACAGCAACAGACTAATATAAAAGGCTCATGAATTTAAACAACCTGATTTTCCCATTAAACATAAGAAAAGCACATCTCTGAAATGCATTACAGGATTGTGAGCAGTAAACGGAGGTCTACAGAAAACCACACCAATTCACACGAGAAAATTCTTTAAAAATAGGACACAATGTATACTGTATCAATATGAAGGAATTTTCCGTATTGATTTTTCACAAGCATTTTACCCGAGTTTTAAAGTATGCATTGCATTGTGTTGTGTTTTAAGTTTAAAGGAAATGTATGTAAACTTAATGGAAACAGACATATCCACATTATCTGTTCTTACTGTGCAAATGAAATAACTTCTTTTCTGTTTCCATTTGCAAGCTTGAAACAAGCCAAACATATTTATCACTGACATATCTTTTCCTTTGTCTTTCCTGCAGTATCTTCTTTAAGACAACATCAGCCGCACATGAGCCGGAAATTACAGCCTCTTTTCACCAGCACTTCATTAGATATGCTATCTCATGCACCTTGTTTCTTTTTGAGAGCCTCAATTTGGATCGACATGTAGCTCCTTGCTGTGCTTTCTGCTAGAGACAGCGAAACCAGGGCAGGACAAACAAACGAAAGAACAAACTCTTACAGGATGAATTCCACAGCAAATAGAGCTTCGGTTAAAACATAGAAATGAAACATACATTTCTTTATGAACATTGCAAAAGAAAGGAAGAAGAAATAACAATCGCCAAAAAAAAAGAAAAGCAGCTCTGTAACTGCCACAGGAAACAATCTCCATATAATGGCCATGAGTCATGCATGAAATCATATTGTTGTGTATGGAGATTATGTTTCAATCCAGCATGATATGTGCACATAACAGTGTGTGTATCTGAACATGCCTGTGCTGAATATGAAATTGAAGCCGGAAGCAATTTTTAGACAAGGTACAACCCATAAGCCTCCAGAAAAGACAACGCATCAATCTTGCACTTTGAGTACTATTTCGACATTAATGCAATGAGAATAAAAAATAAATTAAAAAAAGCATGTTAATGTGTTCATTGCATAATGCAATAGGAATGCTTACAGTAGGTGCATGCTGACATGTATCATAAAATCTGATAAAAAAAACAAACAAAAAATGTAATTTTTTTTAGCACATTGTGTACCACACTTTTGCCAGCTGGGTCATTGCTGTTATGCAGTATCTCTGTAACTTTTAAAATTATTTAAAAAAAAATAAAAAAAATAACACCAACTAATAACACCAAAAAAAAACAAAAAAAAAAACAAAACACAGAATTAATCAGAATCATTGCTGATATTTACTGAAGTGCTGCTGTTTTCCCTCCAAATAATGATTGCAGTTCCTGGAGGACGATATTATTAAGCAACTGGCTTTTGTTCATTTTTACAAAATTATTAAACAGTTAAAGTATTCTGAAAAAACAAACAAACAAAAAAGAATATTTCTTAAACACTGTAAAAAATAATTTTTGGTTTAACTTAGAAAAAAAAAAAATACTTGGTTCATTGAAATGAAAAATTTTAGTTTAATCAACAGGAACTCAAAATATTATGTTATATGGACCACATTAATTAGTGAAGTTGATTTGACAAAGAAAAAATAACAAATCATGAAAATATATATTTTTTTACAGTGCGGTTTTTCATTTTAGAAGTGTGCATGGAAAAAATGACAAAAATAACAACATTGGCAACATTTCACAATACCAAGCATGTTAATTTAGTTGTGATATTGTGATAAAAGCAAACTGATATGATTTCCATCTTTTAAAATTGTGAGTGTAATATTTTCTTTTAACATGATTTCAACATATATTGTATGAAAAATCTACCGCATGTGAGGAATGACCCAGTTGTTTGCACTCCAGCTGCCCTCAATTAGTTATGAAATACAAATTGAATGAAACATTGCAATCGGATCCTTCTAGACTGTCTATTTACATTTACAGTCATGCATTGGAAGTTTAAAGTGCGTTTAAGGTTAACATTTTATTAGTATGTGTGTTCCCTGGGAACAAACTCAAGACCTTAGTGTTGCATACACCAACTGCAGCAAAGAGCAGATGTACGTTCAGCAATCAACTATTTACACTGATGTCAGAAAACATGTTTACATATTATTCCCTGGCAAGTTCACCCAATGTGACTTTGGCTGTTGCATGACTATGATGTAAAGGCCTGTTGTGAAAGGGCTTGAAACGCTCAAGGAGTGATACATCAACATGTTGTATTTTTATTTTTATTATTTTTTATTTATTTTTTTGGCCAGACATCATAAGGGCTGGGATGCAGGGAGTCGGTAATGGAACACTTGCCATTTATCAAACGACAGGGTTACTGTGGCTGCCTATCGCTAGGTGCAGTTTTGTGAACAAACAAATAAAAAAAGCAGTAATAAATACAGCGTGAAGTCTAAACCAACACACAACCCATCAGGGTGTCACAGGCACCGGTGCTGATAAGGAAAGTACAACAGTGGCTTGCTGAACCCCAAAATATTTGAAATTACTCCAGGATCATTCCACACATAAAAACATATGGTTATCGCTGACTATATGAGGGCGATCTCATTTGTATTTGCATATATATTTGAGTAAAGTCTACAAGGACATTTTGTACAGTTAAATAAATACGATTAAACATTTAATTAAGTTGATTAGAAATACCATAAATCAACTTATTCGTTCCATTAATGTAATATTTTATAAACTCAAAGGAATCATAAACATTTATACATCTGTGTGTTTGTGCGTGTGTATATATTAAGATTAATTCATTTGACAACACACACACACACACACACACACATTATATATATATATATATATATATATAAACTATAATAGTACACACACACACATGTATATATATATATACACTAATACTAATGAGATCACATTGCCCATATATACAGGATAAGATATTGCCGTTACACAGGATGGAAAACAGCAAATAACATGTTGAATTATTCGTACAAGCTGTTAAAATGTCATATTAAGTAACGGATAAAAAAAAAAATAGCAACAGAGTACACTCTTGAGAAAACACTTGAGAATATTCAAAGGTTTGTTGTATCCTTTTAACAGAATTACACATTTGCATTCATTTCAGGAAGTAGTTTTGTGTCTTTTTTTCTTTGACAAAAAAAGACGTGGACAAGCAGTCACAGAGAGTTTTCCGAAAGAAAAAAAATATTCATCCACAAGTTTTCGGTAAAACAGAAATCTCTAAACTCACACTGGCCTACATTAAATTATATTTAGCCCTCGTGAAATGAGAACAGCATCACGGCGCTGACGTCAACGTCAGGCTTTCCTTTCTAACTCTCTTTGCTTCAGTTGTTAGTTTAGCCCAATGAAACCTAAAGGGAGTTGAGACAAAACAAATTAGTGTTGTTTTTCGCACATAAAACAGCCTGTAGCTCCTGCAGAGGGGCCTATTGGTGTCTCTTTGTTATGCTTATTTCTCTACCAGTTTAAAACTGCTAATTCAACGAAAAATATACTAATTAAAACAATTTTCCACAACAATCCAGGAAGATGAAGCCACATCGGGTGTCATTTGAAGTACATGAATACAGTTGTATGAAGCACAGTCAGCCATGTTTATGGTAATTTCCCTTGGATTAGCCAGTAACCAACAGGTGTCTAGTTGCTATGGCGACTGCAGGCAGTTACCAGCCCATAAGCACGACTAACTGTAACTGTGTTTCTCACAGCATCCGAGAACTTGGCTACGAGCAGAGTGCTTTATTCGTTTGAATGGATGAAGTATGCAATCTGAATGCTTTAGCTTTATAAACAACTTTATTTGCTTCTAGGGGCAATTGAGGTCCAATTTTGGCCTTGTCCACTGTCCAAATCGACTGAACACATGATTTTAAGGATAAACACAAGCAGGAACAAACCCCTGAACCATTCAATGCGTAATTATCTCCATTAGCTCTTGGCATAGCTTGAGCAAATAAAGCAATATATTTAAAATTTTGCATTACATAGCATGTCCTACATAACCTCAGCTGCACAAAGGAAAAAAGCACATCTTGAATATAATCAAAGTCTCTTTAAGACAAGTCATTTCACGCGGCGGCCATCTTTGAAACGCCTCTCTGGCGTCCAAGTGCAGCTCCTATCTTTTTGAATGGGGAAACATTAAATTCTCCAAAACTGTTCACTAAACTTACGATTAAATTAGATTTTTAAAAACACCAATGAAATATGACAACGACAGTCTCATAAAGCTTGTTTCTTATGTTCAAATAGCATTTAAAAAAGCCAGCCAATGCGCATGCACAGTCATGAGCGCGAGTCTGAGAACGCTGCCTGGAGCTTCTAATGGAAGCTGCAGTGACGCGATGACTTTACTAATCAACGATTGGCTCTTTCATCTACAAGGCGGGGTTTATTTGCATTATTGGGTGTTGCACTTTCCCCCATTCATAAATAATAGGAGAGCACCATCTTTCTATAGATGAAGTCTTTTATATAATATTAGAATTCATAAAATAAAAATAGAAACAATATAAAAAAATGTTGTAAAAAGACAGAAACAACCCCAAACAGCAGCGACAGACCTGTGGAGATGTGTGCAATGCAAAACATTTAATTGATCTGATCAAAACACCCACATATTGTGCCAAAGAATTGCATAAGCATATAAATGAATAAAGAAATGTTCAAATAAATAACCAAATCATTCAGAAAACCCATACGGATAGGTGTGTAAACAAATTAGCAATAAATACCAAACAAGACTTCGAACATCTCCAGGCCAGACAGCAAACTAGCATTGTTACAGAGGTTTAAAATGACTCCCAACCTGCAAAATTATCGCACTTTAACGTTTCCCCACGGCTCAAGGAGTTCCATTAAATACCATGATTAAACTAATCAACAGACTCATTGGTGCCTGTCAGATATCATCGCTGCCTTCTCAATTAGCCAAACTTCCTTGAACTCAATTGCAAATGTCGTCAATCGCATGCCATCTCCCTCCCAGGTCCTCTCTGCTGCAGTGAC
>RJVU01070129.1:2775643-2803561 GCA_003731715.1 Anabarilius grahami
ATTAAACATCGTAGCCTCCCCTGACGTCCCATCCCAAAGCCCATCATGCCGATTAAGAGGCATCATTTGTGATTTGTGGATTTGGAAGTATGCAATTGATGTTTTTGTCTTACTTTTGTGCCACCAAACCGGTAATGCAGCCCTCGCTGCTCAAAACATCCTTCGGTTCAGAGCGCACATTAGCTCGGAAGCCAAAAACAATATCAGCTAATAGCACGAGGAATGGGCAAGCGTTAAAATGGAGATAATTTTGGTGATGGGGCTGGAAACGTTCAGTACCATATTGCACAATTTTGGAATGCATCCTAAACATGCCACAACAACAGCTGTTTTTTTTTTTTCTTTCTTTCCAACAACCTTAGAAGAACGACACCCCTGGCATTCGACCTTCCGATGCAAATATCCTTGACGCAGATGGATGCAAATGAATTTTTCTTGCTGTAGAGCTTGAACTCAGGAGACTGATCCTGAAGACTCCAATTATGTTGTTCCGATTCAATGCACAGCATTTTATTTATGTCTGCTAATCCAGATTTTCTTGATTGAAAATGACATAAAATCCAAAACAGTTCATGGAAATAAGTTTAAATGGTTAGGCATGAAAAAAATATGCACAGTCACCTGACAATCAGCCCTTGCACATTATTAATTACATTAACATCCCTCAGCAGCACATCGGTGTGTAACAGTATGTCAAGGTCGGTTCTCTCATAATAGCCCCTTTGTGGCTTTACAATGCTGCGACTCACCCTCTTCAGCTTATAAAGACAAGTTGTCAGGTTACCCAAATTATTCAAGCCCCTCATCCTTAGATGCAGCCTTCATTTTCCAGCAGCTATAAAAAGATCCACATCATGCTCAAAGTGGAATAGGACCCTTGAGCCTAGTGAGGCACTGGGTACAAAGCAGACCTCTTTATCATTGAGTAGAGGGCCAGGTCAGCTTCCCTCCTAGCTTCCTCTCAACACTCGACACAGCAATTTAAAATCCACCGGCAGATACAGCTGTACCAATATTTTAGTCCGTCATGGTATAGAGGGCAAACGGGGGAAGTTCTTTTAAAGCACCTTTAAAGATCAAAGTAGCATCGAAACAATCCATCGATCCAAAGGCTTCTAAACAACTAGCAATCTCCAAAAGGAGTTCGAGATCGTTCGGTGCAAGCCCTCATTTTGAAGTCTTCTGCTAGCATATATAAATACGTTGCTTTACCACTAGGATGCTAGGATGCTGTAATTTCACCCTGTTTGTAATAATAGCTTGCCTCTATTATAGGGCAGAATAGCTGTTATCGATTTCTTGTTATTTCCAACACCCTAAAAGTAGTTTACCCTATTTAGTACCGTATTGTGTGTGCTGCTCTCCTGCTTGAAGAATAAGGGGTTTGTGAGCAGAACCAATACATACAAACTATCCAAGTTGAGAGGTTCACCGAGTATCAGCTTGGTGCATTGATCTGAGCTATTGAATGAACTCCTGTCAACTTACAATGGGCCTGCAATTGTTGGTTACCTGGCGCAAAGCTGTCATCAAGCTCGTTTTAATTTCCAACAAAGATCTATAAGAACCGGACATCATATTTATTGATGACATAAACATATTTTGGTCAATATAGTGCAATAAGTGCAAAGCAATCAAAACAATGAAAACGATAAGGGAAAGAGAATTGCGAATGCTTGTATAAAAATAGGTGTTACATTAAAATATCAGTATTACACAACATAATTATTACTTCAATTATTATTTATGAATTTTTGATATAACATATTAAAAATACATATTAAGAATGAATACACATATTCATTTTTAATATATAATATTTCTTCTAATGTTAGCTGGGAAGACCCTGTGGCCTTCCATCTTCCAAAAAAGTGCAGACAGCATACAAAGACACTTTTCCTTTTGAAATCGTTAAATGATGCAAAGTCTCTCTTCAACATTGGGGTGTGCCACCGCTCAAAAAAAGCCACTTGTACAATGCAAGCTACAGTAAGTGATCGGAAACTACAAACAAAATGTTCGTACAGAGAATCATGGGACATGACACACATAATATTGATGAGCATTGAAAAAATGTTGAAAATACATGGCAAAGAGTATACCAATAAATACAGTACTTACTTACAGACTAAAGCAGAGAAATTGTCCTGCTTGATTGGATGCGCTGCTGTATAGTGTTTCTGTCAGAAAGTTTTTTTTTCCTCTTTTGTTCTTGAATGTGAACCCCCTCCCCAACCCCCTTAAATTCACAATATTCGTATGATTATATTCCTGAAAATGTATTTGGGTGAGATTAACCTGTACACTTAGATTTATGCGTATTCAATCATCGACTTAAAAAAATAGATTTTGCATCGCCAGTTTTATATCACAACTCGTGCTTTCATCCAAGTTCAGCGAGCTCTATTTATTTATTTATTTTCATTCTTAGTTATTTCTGTAATGCCATGTGGTTCTGAAATTAAAGTAACATAGTTCGGCACACCCCACTGAAGGTTTTGGATTTTTTTTCTTTTTCTTTAAGTTGGTGTATATTGTGCCAAGGCACCCTCCAGTTTGAGTCAGTATAAGGGGGGAAATGCTTCTACTGCATTTATAGATAGACCAAGACTTAAAACTGGCTCTGTGTTGTCTGTTTCTCAAGAACTTCGAGGTAGTCCGGCTCTATTTGAAGTTTTGCCTTTAGTTCCAAATAGTCATTTCTATTGGGCTCCACAAAGACAGTACTTGGCGCTGTACCATATAGCATAGTCTCTCGTATTCCTTCAGGATGTAAGAACTGGCGCCTAACATCGAAGTTTGGTTGGTATGTGTACGGGACGGGGCCAGTGTACTTATATTCAAACCTGCTGCCAGCAGTCGATGGAGATTTATCCGGCTCCAGAATCCCTCTGAAGAAGTGTTCTGCATCCTGAACAGGAGACGGCTGCTCACGAGGCTCGATGGTGCTCACCGTGTAATTGGGGCTCCTCAAGGTGACCTCCTGGTCCTCGTCAGCATTACTCCTGTAGGTGACCTTGAGTTCGTGCAGATCGGGGTAATCCTCCACAGCGTTCCCTTCCCGGGACCTGTAGATTGGATTTTTGCACATGTGACCTAATGGATGGGGGATGTACTCATAGACGTGACCTGCTGGGGCCTTGACCTTGGGGACAGAGCGATTGCTATAGAGATTGTACTGCAGGTTGAAGGAGCTCACGTCTGAGTTGTTTGTGCTGGTACGGTCGCTCTGAGACTTTTTACGCCTCTTCATCACCACCACAAACAGGC
The DNA here is from genome assembly GCA_003731715.1 of Anabarilius grahami. Taxonomy (NCBI): domain Eukaryota; kingdom Metazoa; phylum Chordata; class Actinopteri; order Cypriniformes; family Xenocyprididae; genus Anabarilius; species Anabarilius grahami. Next base: position 2,778,914 of record RJVU01070129.1, read on the forward strand.
CGGCTGCCACAAACACGGACATTATGAAAACAAGGAGCAGGCTGAGAATCAGAACAGACAAAGGAACATTACTGGAAGTGGTGTTAAACCTCGGGGGTGTCTCGGTGGTGGTGATCCTTTCTGCTGAAGGCTCCTCGGAAGGAACCACAGTGGACACGATGATGTCAGAGTAATCTGGACATAACTGCTCAGAAGGGACAACCCGCATATCCTGCCCCGCAAGCCGCTTGGGTGTCACGCATTTGACGTCGTTCACCACCGTTCCGGTGTTCAGCTGCTCCAACCAGATCTTCATGCCAACCACGTCGCAGGTGCAATCCCAAGGGTTCTCGAACAGGTCAATCTGAACCAATGCTTTCAGCTGGTCTAGAACTCCACTCACAGGCAGGTTTTGAAATTGGTTGCTGCGAAGGTTGAGGCGGGAGAGAGACAGACTAGAGAAGATGCCTCCTGGCAACGTTTTTAAAAGATTGTTATTGAGGAAAAGTAGCTGAAGGTTGGGCACAAAACGGAAGGTGCCTCCTACAATCTCTCGAATCTTATTATATTCTAAATACAAGTACTGCAGACTTTTTAGCCCAAAGAACATATCTGCTGTGAGTCTGTCAATCAAATTGCCATTCAAGTACAGCCTACGTAGGTTAATTAAATCCCCAAAGGCTCTGTCGTGTATGAGTGCTATCCGATTGTTTCCCAGGTGCAATAAATCCAGTCCCTCAGCCTCCACGAAGTCAGATCTACGTACGACGGGGATGTAGTTCCCCGTGAGGTACATCTTTTTAGGATTGTATGGCTTGGGCTTAAGATCTGATATGTTTTCGATCTTCCTTTCCTGGCAGTTGACGTTTAGCCCCAGGTCAGAGATTTGCAGATTGCATGTACAGGTGGTGGGGCAGTCCAAAGGCACGGGAGATTTGGTCTGAAAAGCAATGATGGGCCCGTAGTTGTAGGGGTTGGCTGGGATTCGAGAAGTGGGCTTGGACTTGGTTTTGCTGGATTGGCGGGTGCCCTTGGTCGGCCTAGATGAGGATCGCAGGACGGCCGAAGACGTGGCTGATGCCGTCACGGCCGCTGGCGTGGTCTGGAAATAGCTGCTGGTGCTGAGCGGGGGAGGAGGGCGCATCTCGTACTCTGATATGGCCCTTCTGGGACACAGTTCCTGCTTTGAGACCTCGTCCAGATCTCTGCCATGGAGCCTGAAAGGAGTCTCACAAACCACCTCCCCCACCAGAGCAGTGTAGGCGATGCTCTCCAGCCAAGCCTTAAGCGCAATGAGCTCGCAAGAGCAATTCCACGGATTTTCCTCAAGCTGTAATTCCACTACTTTGTCCATATGCTCCAAAAGGCCGATGTAAGGGAACATTTTTAAGCGATTTCCCCTAAGATCCAGGTGTGTCAGGGGCACATTCCGGAAAATGTTTGTGGGCAGAGAGGACAACAAGTTGTCATTGAGAATCAGCACAGTCATCTGATGAAGCCTGCTCAGAGCATTCGGTTCAATAGTGCTAATAAAATTATAATCAATCTGCAGGTATTCTAGGCTCTCGAGTCCGACGAAAGTGTCGTCCCTAAGAATGTCTATTTTGTTATTGTTCAAATGTAATCTCTTTAATCCCTGGAGTCCATTGAACGACCCAGTCTCCACCTCAGATATGTCATTATTACCTAAATGCAAAATGGTAACTCCAGTATAGTTGATGAAGTCATTGAAAGACAATCTTTTTAGCAAATTACCTGTCAGTAAAAGATGGTACATAGAAAATTGCACCGGGCTTATTTCCGACAGTCGCACAATGCCCCTGTTCTCACAACTGACCGTCAGAATGCCTTCCTTCTCCTCGCAAGTGCACAGATTCCTACAGATCTCCCCATAATTGTCATACATCTCAACCAGACTCAGAGATGTGGCAACCAGCAATATAATTTTCAGTATCCAGATATGCATTTTCTTGTGCAGGAATGGCCCAGCTCACTGTAGTGCAGTTGTAGTTTGGGGTGTCATCTAGAAAAGGAAAAGACGTGATGAATGTCTGTTACATGAACAATCAATATCTACATCTGCAAACTACATTAAATGGTGGAAAATCACAAGATGTTACAGGAATATCTCAAAAACAAATTGCAGGATCCTTCCAATGAATGTAAAGCAAACTGTTCCTATTTAATGCAAAAGCAGATGCTGAATTGAATAGCCAATGTGCACTGTTCTTTAGCCTAAACTTTGTAATGCAAGAGGTAATAAATGGATTCAGTATAATTTTAGGCTATCAGAATTGTTTCATACCAAACTCTATCAACGATATCTATCAAATGCATTGATTTATTCAATACAATACATCATGTATATTATGTAATGCTCATGATATTTCAAATACAACCACATTATTTTCATCACGACACATTTACGAAGACATAGAGGGGAGAACGAAGAGGGAAAAAGGAGAGAACGTTAACGCTCCTTTGAAATTTAAATTAACATCGACTGGCACAATTACTCTCCGATGCGCAATTTGGGAATGCATTTCCAACATATTATCCGGCGGCATCTCAACTCAAAGAGGCTAAACGTAAAGCCAGTTTCTCTTTCACTGAGCAAATCGACATCTCCATGGTGTCCAACTTGAAAATATGCCGTTGAACGAGACAGATGAGCAAATCTACACATTAGTGTCACTCTGCAAATCGCTTTAAAATATCACGTAAGTCATTTTTGTCTCAAAACAGAGACCATTCACATACCCCTATGCAAAAAAATAATAAAATGAAATAAATAAAAATAAAAAAATATTCCCGTACTCACCCCACATATCCGACGACTTCAGTTTTTATCAACTCTCAACGAGTATCGAAGTTAAACCTCGGAGTGCACGACACATCTACGCTTCACAAAGGTGCCTATGTTGAATTTCTCCCTTTGATGCTATATGTGACAGTCATAGCTCATCCCTCAGGCTACAATCCGCGAGTTGATTAAAATCAAAACGCGACGTCATCGATTATAGCCCGATTCCATCTTGATGGGGAGCAAACAATACTATAATAAACCATTTTATTGTGTAGAAGCATTTGTATTCATGCTAATCAACCTCTCTCTCCCACTCTCTCTCTTTCTCCCCCTCTCTCCCACATAAACACACACTTGGACGCCCAAAGACACGCACACACACATTCATGGATACAGCACATAAGTCTAATGCGTCTATATTAGCCACGTCAATTATCTAGAATTACAATAATAATAAAAAAGAAACAATAATTAAGTGAACAACTATATAACTGAGCCGATTCATCACAAAACAGCTCATTCATAGCGCGCCCAAGCCGGTCTTTCCAAAGCAACGCGTAATGCTTCATAATTGAGGCTCTTAAATCTAACGCCTGAAGCGTGTGAAGCATATATGAAGTTGTGTAACGCATACATAACTGAATATTTCAAAAGACAGCAAAAGTGTTCAAGGTGCAGTTTTCTATGCCAGCGCTATAACTGCGTTTCAGCACCACGGACAGCTCCAGCCGCAGGAAAACGGGGCTTCGTATGAGATTGCTTGCTTTGCTTTGCTTTGGAATACAATCCATGTTGCTTACCCGCTTAAACGTGGTAAATTCGAAAACATAATGAGCACGGCCAATCCATAACCTTGAAGACACTGGTCCCTCTTTAGTCCCGACTGTATAATAATCCGTGAAGTGGTTCGTGATCAGCCCGGGTATCACAAACTCTCCCTGGAAACGTGACGGTCAGCAGGCTGAAAAGAGGAAAAATGCAAGTTTAGGAATTTCTCTTGATGTGCATTGCCATTCCCTGGCAAAATCCAAACAGTGCAGTGTCCATTTTAAACGGAATGTATCCACAAGCAAGGCAGTCTATCCTTTTTTCTCAGAAACGGACGCGCAAAGTACGCATCCCCGAGACGCTTGTGAGTGGTACGGCTGGTATCGCGTTGTATATTGCCGGATGTACATGTGATTTCTTCGCTGATCTCTGGTTCCTCCAATGCTGTGTTGTCTGTTTTCATATTTTTTTGTTTTATTTTTGTTTTGGCAAGAGGTTCCCATAAATCCACCTTTGGAGATGTGTTGCCATCCTAACTAGTGTTTCAACTAGTGGAACTTGGATTTCCATTGGCTCACTGTTGCTGTACTGTCGTCAGATCAATTGTAAATTTGGGGCAGGGTGGAATATTTATGAGAGGACTTAAGATAAGAGCTTCGTGCAAAATATGTTGCTCGCACACTGCCCTCTCTCTAGCTTATTTTACGCAACAGAATAATTGAAGGGTGATGGCGATGGTAAGACAATCGGAGAGAGAAAGAGGAGGAAGAAGAAAAGGCACAGAGAGAGAGAGAGAGAGAGAGAGAAAGAGAGAGGGGTGCCCATAGAGGGCAGTGTAATTCGGTAAAATAAGCTTTTGCCATCTGTATGCAGTACACGACACATTTAACTTGTTATATCCTATAGCTCAGTTCCATTTTGCATAATTGGCACAAAGTATATGCCAATCAAAATTGCAGCTAATTTACTTTGCACAAAAGAAAGGTTTAGTAATGCATAAGACCGGCAATGCAAACTTTTTTTGTGTGTTGTCATTTACACAAGCTAGTTGAGAGAGAAAGATGTCAACCAATGCCCAATCAACCACATCACCCTTAAGGCAGAGATCAGCAAAGCTTCCAAGCTTGCATGGAGCTAAATTTTACTTCTAATCCCTAATCTTTTATTGGGATACAGATAAGCTAAATGACAGGCAACCATCAACCATGGGTTACTGATTTGTCACCTGGAGGCTGAAATACTGTACAGTGTCAGATAAATAAAATGTGATCCCCAAAAGTATGACAACTGAAGTCACGCCTAAAGATGTATGTATGTCATTGCATTAATTTACAAAATACAAAAAAAACAAAAAAAACAAAAAAACACGCACAAGTTTGTTTTGCTAACTTAGTGGGGACATTCCATAGGTGTAATGGTTTTTATACTGTACAAACTGTACATTCTATCACCCTACACTACCCCTACCTCTAAACCTATACCATCACAGAAAACATTCTGCATTTTTAAATTTTTAATAAAACATTGTTTAGTATGTTTATAAAGCTATTTTAAATATGAGGACTCATGAAATGTCCTCACATTTCATGTTTACGTCGTAATACCAGTGTAATACCCATGTCTTTATGCAAATTGTTGTCCTCATAAATCACACACACACACAGGTTTGTTTTGCTATCTTAGTGGGGACTCTCCATAGGCGTAATGGTTTTTATACTGTACAAACTGTATATTCTATCCCCCTACACTACCCCTATCCCTAAACCTAACCATCACAGGAAACATTCTGCATTTTTACATTTTCAAAAAAACATCATTTAGTATGTTTATTAATCCATTTCCCTCGTGGGGACCGCTGGCTGGTCCCCACGATGTAGGTGATCTCAGGTTTTTATTACATCGTGGGGACATTTGGTCCCCACGATGTAATATAAACAAGAACACACACACACACAAAAGCCTTGTTAGGTTTTGAATGATAAAACAATAGATGTACTGTTCAAAATATAGAGAAAAATATTTTGACAGTTATGTCACAATTTAAATGTGTGCTTGTGCTAACTTTCTTTAAAATAAATTATAATTGGCTTACTACTGCGATGGTACTCCAACGTTTTTAAGCAAAACATTTCAGAAAAAAAGGTTTTAAAACGATAATTCAATATATTGTTAAAAAAAAAAAATGCAAAAGAAGCAAGTAAAACTAGAGATAATAATAATAATAATAAAAAAAATAAAAATATAATAATAAATATAGCTGCACACAGCAGGTTTAAGCGCTTTAAGGCCTTTAAGCACTTAAGAAAAAGGTATTGTTTTAATTAGCAAGCCTAGAACCATCTCAATCATAGATGGAAAAGACCATTATAGCAAATACAGGCAATTTACCATAGGAAATATTTAGTTTTTAAAGATTTTTAACAGTTATCGAGATTGAACCAAAATCCTAGGACTACTTCGCCAAAGTTGGTTTTTGAAATAATCCCCAATATTTATTAAATGATTTGATGGACAGCGGCGGTCCTAGAGGCAAAGTTGCTCAGAATGAGGAGTTCTACCATGTGGTATGAATGTTGTGGGCGTGTGCGAAAAATCGTGCGATACACAATCCTTTACGCATGTGAAAATTGCGAAGGCGCCCCCCGGTATAGCCGATTTCTTTCGAATTTCTCACAGGCCTCTAGGGCTGTGAGTCAAACAGGCCCAGCGAGTTTAATTCCGATCGGCCTCCGTTAACCTTGTCTGATAGCTGCTCAAAATTCATTGGCCGATGGCAGACGTGTTTTTCGAGATACATCAATGTCCTCAAAGCCAATCATTGCACCTCGAACAAAGACACTGCATGCCAATGTTCAAGTCAATCGGACTAACGGTGAAGTAGTTTTAGCCATTTTCATGTTGTTGTTTTTTTGTTTTTGTTTCGTTTATAGCACCACCAAGTGGCCATGCCCTTTTTAATGCAACCACAGAATGAGCTCTTACACAGGTGTGCTGAGTTTGGTAAAAATATCTCATTCTGTTCACGAGCTGTAGCCATTTTAGTAAAAGTGGCTCCACCCACTTCAAACGTTTTGGTGGGTCTTTTTTTCTTCTTTTTTTTTACCGATGTAAACTATTGACAATCAGACTTCATCTCACTGCACTGGCTTGGTTCCGATCGGGCCAAAAACCAAGGACTAGTTCGCAAAAGTAGGTTATTAAAAAAATCCAAAATACCTGAAAATTTTGGGATGAGCAAATCCGAATTTGGAAAGTTTGTCACTTGAGCCTACATCTAATGGTTCCGGAGATATGAATTTTTGTCTGATTTCGGTGTGCCTTGCTGACGTTGTAGACGGTGTGAGTACTACCAGCTCTCAAAGTTTCAAGTCTCTGCGACTTACGGTTTGCTCTGCCCAATCATTTTTAGGGGAGAATGTTGATCCTTGGAAAATTTAACAATTAAAATAGGGTTTCAGTGCTACACACTTGAACCCCTAACAATAATAATAATAATAATAATAATAATATATAAACAGAAAAAAAATATATATATTTTAATTAATAAAAAACTTGACTTATTGTTGGAATATCATTGCTATGTAATACCAAATACCAAATTTTAAATTGATTTTTTGAGCAAAACATTTGACAAAACAACGTTTATTATGCTTTAAAATATAAATCAATAGATGTAAAGATCAAAATGAAAGCAAAAAATATTGTGCCACTTTGTAGTTGTGAAATGTCAGTGGAACATGTTAATGTAATGAGCTACACCTGTTGTAAAACATCACTGCCAGAGCAGCTGATTAAACGTCACTGAGCAAAAATTACTCAAATTTGGTTTGATGTTTTATTATCTAATGCAATAACATTCAAGCATTTTTAGTGTGGCTATCCAAATACACACTTACCAGGCCTGAAGACCAGTGCTACATGTTTTCTGACACACATCACCCTCTTTAACTGCCGGCCGTAGATTTATAAGGGCTCAGCTCCAATTACACCTCAAGAGCCACTGAGCACTCCGAGTGTAAATAGAATTAACTCTAGCATGCTAAAGCTTGCATGTCCTAAGGAATCTCCTCCTTTGTCGTCTTTTGTATGCTAATTCATAACGTCCACCTCCCTTACCATTCCAATGAGGACAGTAAGCAAGTGTGACATCTACAACATCTTTAGCGTGGCATCGAAATTAACCACTAAGATGCATTAAATTATTTAAGTCACAGGCTGTGGCTAATCGCATTAAACGGCTACAGTTATAGGACATTTCCTGTTGTGAAGGACAAATCTCCAGAACTGAAATACCATTACGTAATCTTTCAGAAAGTCCCACTCAGCATGGTGCACTCAGGATGCAGATTCAGCCAAAATACATTATAGTCACTGTTCCGAAAAACGTACGACTTCACGGTATCTGTAGTGCTCTTTTCATGAATAATTTTTTTTTTTTTTTTTTTTACTTTTTTGTCATGAGAACTATTAGATTAGATATTAACATAAAATCAACATATCATGGTGATGTTAAATGCTTGAATCTGACTGGTTAGACTTTCTAAGATATGAGTTTTTAATAACTGCAATGGTTGCGCGTTACAGTTACGTCAAACAGAAACGGAGGAAAGTGCCAATGACCTTAAAGGGATAAATCACCCAAAAATGAAAATTGTCATCACTTACTCACACTCAAGTTGTTCCAAACCTGTATGTTTCTTTCTTTTTTTGAACACAAAAGAAGATATTTTAAAGAATGTTGGTAATCACACAGTTGATAGCCATTGACTTCCATAGTAGGAAAAAACAAATACTACTACTACTACTACTGATTACCAACATTCTTTAAAATATCTTCTTTTGTGTTCAACAGAAAAAAAGAAAAGCTTTCGAAAAACATGATGGTGAGTAAATGATGACAACATTTTGATTTTTGGGTGAACTATCCCTTTAAGTGACAATAGCATACTAGGAATTACAAATACAATACAATGAAAGGTGATGTTTAATGTTGACATTTAACTTGTACAGATATTGCATCAAGACCTGTAGGAGGAGCGGCATTGTGCTCCTCACATATGCACATGGTTGAATGACAATAAAGTTTCACCTTGACTTGAAAAAGCAATTGTAAGAAAAGAAAAAAAAGAATCAGTTGACTTTGTCGGTCACAACACGTGTTAAAATGGCACATGTTGTGAACAACAAAGTCAACTGATTCTTTACTGTGGGAGAAATAGTTTGGAACAAGACAACTAAAGCTGTATTCACTCAAAACATCAGTAAATATTGGTATAGATGATTGAATTGGAATAGAGTTTGAAACTTGTTGTCTTCACTGCTAAAGTGCATAAAATGTCTTTGGCAGCATACACTGTAAATTATTTTTCAAAGTTGTAAATAAAAAAATTAAGATTATTGGTACTATTTCATTCTTTGGTAACATTTTAGATTAGGAAACATTCACTAGGGGTTTTCACTCAATTAACTCATAATTACGGCTTTATTGATAGTAAGTAAGGTAGTTGTTGTAGTGGTTAAGTTTAGGTACGGGGTAGTGTTAAGGAATCTCGAACATGTTCATGCAGAATAAGACATTAATATGTGCTTCATAAATACTAATAAATAGGCAATATGATAGTAATATGCATGCTATTAAAGGGGAACTATAATGCCCCTTTTACAAGATGTAATATACAGTAAGTCTCTGGTGTCCCCAGAATGTGTATGTGAAGTGTCAGCTCAATAAACAAGCTATAAAAAATATTAATTTATTATAGCTTGTTAAATTTGCCTCTATTTGGGTATGAGTAAAAACACACCGTTTTTTTGTGGGTCCCTTTAAATGCAAATGAGCTGCTGCTCCCGGCCCACTTTCCAGAAGAGGGCGGAGCTTTAACAGATCGTGCTTCAGGTACTCAACAACAACAAAGCTGGAGAATCTCACACAGCCAAAATGAGGATTGTCAGTAATGGTGTTCAGCCTTACATTGTTCAAACCGGAGTCGGACACTCATGGAGAGACTCGGGAAGAAGTTACAACTTTTAGAACTTTTAGAATCTAACTCATTGACTAGCATGTGTCGTCATGTTAATCTTTTGTGTAAATCCAGCGTTGAATTGACCCTCGTTTGTGAAGCAGTCCGGCGTAAAATGACGGCATGGCAACAACACTCTACTACAACAACTCTTCCTCTTCTCTAAAGCACCCCAACATGGACTCACCCCCTTTGTTCCGTGTTCTCGGGGGCAGGGTTTATGTAAATTTTAGGGTTAGTAATGTCACTAACCCGGGAAGGAGCTTGTTGTAGTCCCTACCAGCCGTCTGTTATAGTCCTTAACCCTCTGGAGTCTGAGGCTGATTTGGGGCCTGGAGAAGTTTTGACATGCCCTGACATTTGTGCTTTTTTCAGTTGTTCATAAACATAATGGAAAAATTAATTACAAGAAAATATCTCCCTTTGCAGATGTTGTTTATGCTCAAACAGCAACATTACACACTAACTAAAGTTAAAAAGAGTGAAACCATAATCATCCCTTTAAGCCAGTGGTTCCCAAACTGGAGTACGCGTACCCCTGGGGGTACGTGAGGTGACAAAAGGGGGTACGTGAACAAAATGCTGAGTAGTTCATTTAATTCTACCTTAAAATAATATTAAAATCGAGCATGTATTTCTAACTTCCAAAATGTCGTAAATCCAGTAAATTTGATCAAATTACCTCATAATTTGCAGTCAAAAATGACTGTATCCACACAAGCAGCGCATATGATAGATTGCTTGCAGTCTGCTGCCTTAAATCGCACAAAATTACTGTCGTTTTCGACAATGCACCTTTGTAAAAGTGGGGATTTAGCACTTACTCGCATGAAGAACAAATACAGACACAGATAATGGATTAATTTCGATTTAAGGCTCAAACTCAAACTTTCTCCCATACAAAAACATACCTTGTGTGAGTTCTTGTATTTAATGATGATAACGAGCAAGAATGCAATTGTTCCCAAATATCCACATGACTGCAAACGTGACATTATATAACAGGTCAAAAAATAAAACGTACATTTTAAACACAGTACTGTCAGTATTTACTCTATTTTGCAATTAAATAGTTCTAACGAAAACCACAGCAGAACTACAACACACGTCTGTGTTTCGCGAACAATTCTGCGGCTTTGAACGAATCGTGAGAGTCAATGATTCAATGGTTCATTCACAGCCACTTGCTTCGTTACTGAAAGAATGACTCGATGACTTACTCATAAAAACAGTGACTTGCTGCCACCTACTGGTGGTTTTAGTTTAATATTTAAAAGTTTTACTTCATTTTACCATCATTGCATATTTCTCTATTGAACATTTTTTATTTAAAACATTATAAAGTAAATAAAGTTATACATAAAGGTAAAAAAAAAAAAAATGCACTGGAAAATCAATTTAGGGGGCAAATATTGTCCCTTAATGGTAAAGGTGTTCTCAACACACTTGAATTGAGAATGAATGTTTTCCACCTAATAGACAATACTGTAAATGAAAACAGTGTTTCAACCACGTTGGCCTTACTTAAAGCTTATTTGTGCAACTTTAAATAAACTTAGAAGAGGAGAAAGTTCTTACTTTGGATAATGTTGGCTGGTTCCGGAAGACATAGACAAATATTCTATTTTCCAGAAAAACAACGTGATATACCTTGTGCTTTAGTACATACATCTAACTGACTCTATTTGCCCTCCACTATGGTATTTCCCAGAAAAGCTGGGAGAAACAATACTTTTTATGCATGTAAAAGCCTTCCCACAAAGCACACCACAACCCTCCGGCCAAATGTCTCTAGACCTAACTTCACCGCAATAAAACGAGAGCTCACATATATGTTTCATTTATCAGCTAGTCATAAATCATATAAAGAGGTACTGAGGCATAACAAACACATCACTCCTGGATATTACAGCCAGTGTGAGAGAGCATATTCCATCTTGGCTTCTGCTCATAATGCAGGTCTTTGAGGGGGTTGTAATCAAAAGTTTCAAAGTTAAAGCGCAGCATTTTTCAGCCGGAGCTCTGATGTAAAATGTCGACTAGGATTCCGACTGAGGCGAGACAAGATTACCTGTTTGACAGGTAAGACAGATTGGAAAGACATAGGGAGGCTGTATATGGGCTTACCTTTGTCAATGCACGTTGCTAAAGCAGAACCAGGAAGATAGGGCAAATAAAAAGGGAAGGAAATGATCTATTAGACTCAACTGAGATACTTGCACCAAGGTTGTCAATAACAGAATAAGTAATTGAACTAGATTTTTCTATGCTAATGCTATTGTAGTTGCTAAGTTGTTAGTAAGATGTTCTGAGTGATCTTTAACATGTTGCTGTGTGGTTGCAAAGGTGTTCTGAGTGATTTCAAAATCCCTTTTCACTTGGCGGCCATCTTTGAAACACCTCTCGGGCAGCTTTTTCAGTCATGCAAGTGCAGCTCCTATCTCTCTGAATGGGGAAACATTAAATCCTCCAAATCCATTCACCAAACTTTCGATTACATTTCATATTTGAAATCACAAATGAAATCTGACAACAGTTGTCTCATAGATTTTGTTTCTAAACACTCAAAACATGACAAAAAAATAAATAAATGCATTTTTCAGGCTGCAACAAGTGTGTTTCTCAGAACAATTTTTCGACTGGAGGTTCTAACGGCAGCTGCCGTGACACAATGACTTTACCGATTGGTGATTGGTTCTTTTATTTAGAAGGCGGGACTTATTCCGCCATATTGCACAATGCATTTTCTCCCATTCGTAGTAATGTGAGTGTACTGTTTTTGCATATCTAAAGTGATTTTAGCATGTTTCTATGTGGTTGAGGTTTGTTTAATCACTAACCCAAAGCATGTGCAACAGTATTTTTCCATAGCAGACACCCTGAATAATTACATTTCACATTGCCTTTGTAAGTGAAATGAGAGCAGTTGCAGAACTGTGAAATCAAGAGAATAAAATACATTATGCATGCCTTTACATCTGTCTTAGGCCAAACAACAAGGTTAATGTCATTCTGACCTTACTCTTGTTCCACGTCATTTTCAACATCATGGAACATCTATTTATCTGTTTAGCCAGTGAGAAGCCAAAATAACAATAATAGAACTGCTGCAGTGTGTACATCTGTAGATGGGCTCAATGCTTTCTTTTAACCACACAGAAATTATTAAGAAGCCTTTGCCGTCTATCAGTTGTCCATAACCTCTCGTAGCTCCTCGGCCAAAACTATTTATTCGCATTGTCCCCAGACAAGCAGGCAACCTCTGAAAGTAGAAACCGGCAGATTGGAATTATTTTTAGACTGATCTATCATAGCTTACTTTATTTATAATACATCATAAACTGTGCCCCATATGTTGATTCAGATGACACTTCTATAAACAGTCCAAGTTCATTCAACATTCATTCAACAATTCATGACATAACATTTATAGGTAATTAACACATAATATGTCCATACATTTTACATTAGGATTTAGATGACTGTAAAAGGAAAATGTGTTTAAGGCGATAGTTCACCCAAAAATGAAAATTTGATGTTTATCTGCTTACCCCCAGGGCATCCAAGATGCAGGTGATTTTGTTTCTTCAGAAGAACACAAATTAAGATTTTTAACTCCAACCGTTGTAGTATGTCATTCGTATAATGCATGGCAACAGGAACTCCATCTATAAGAGTAAAAAAAAACATGCACAGACAAATCCAAATTAAACCCTGCGGCTCGTGACGACACACTGATGTCCTAAGACACGAAACGATCGGTTTGTGTGAGAAACCGAAAAGTATTTATATCATTTTTTACCTCTAATACACCACTATGTCCAACTGCCTTGAGCATCCTGTGTGTGAGGTCTGAATGCACTCTGACGCCGGAAGTGATCTCTCGCACTCATTGACGTATACGCGCGAGAGATCACTTCCGGCATCAGAGCGCGTTTTCAGACCTCACACACCAGATGCTCAAAGCAGTTGGACATATTGGTGTATTAGAGGTAAAAAATGATATAAATACTGTTCGGTTTCTAGCACAAACTGATCGTTTTGTGTCTTAGGACATCAATGTGTCGTCACGAGCCGCAGGGTTTAATTTGGATTTGTCTGTGCATGTTTTTTTTTACTCTTATAGATGGAGTTCCTACTGACATGCATTATACGACTGAGACCGCAACGGTTGGAGTTAAAAATCATCATTTGTGTTCTAGTGAAGAAACAAAGTCACCTACATCTTGGATGCCCTGGGGGTAAGCAGATAAACATCAAATTTTCATTTGTGGGTGAACTATCCCTTTAAGTTGTAACCACCATTTTGTGTAGTTATGTAGTCATGTTTAAATATATATATATAGGTGACAAAAGTTGCATGTATTTTTTAAGTTTCTTATGCTCACCAGGAGTATATATTTATTTGATCAAAAATATAGTTAAAAAAACAGTAATATTGTGAAATATTATTACCATTTAAAATAACCATTTTCTACTTGAATAGATTATAAAATGTAATTTATTCCTGTGATGCAAAGCTGAATTTTCAGCATAATTCTCCAGTCGTCCTGGAACGAGATTTTGACTGGCCCTCCCACAACCCACAATCCACCTCTCACTCATCTCCCCGGAATTCGCAATAATGCAATGACCAGTACAGGGATCTCAGTTTACCTTGAAACACCATTAAACACCATTCATTGTAAATACTGTGGATAATTCAGTGTCATATGATCCTTCAGAAATCATTCTAATATGCAGATTTGCTGCTCAAATAACATTTCTTCTTCTCATCCATCCATCAGCAATATTTTGTTCAAATCCACAATCTTAGGTCTTTGAGTACTACTCTTACTTTTAGACAGAATCACACTACTTTGTCAGCACTTTGATTATGCAAAATGGAATGTAGTTGTATACTGCCTCAAAACGTAACAAAAGTACAGAAACATTTCCTTTGTGACAGGTGCGGGTTTGAACTGTCTCTCCGAGCAGACATATCAGTGCAGCTTCTGTCGTTTTTACAGTACATTACTCTGCAATGAAAAGTACAAAATTTACACTTCTACCGTAGAAATTCAATCCGTCAGGAGGAACGGCTGAATCAAAATACATAATAATAATATAAACAAACAGCAAGCTGCTCCTCGGCTGGATACAAAAGTTCAAAAAGTTTATTTATAAGGTTGTTTATTTCTTTTTGGCATCTTTGTGCACTCTGTAAGGAGTGTTCGGTGGCAGTGATATTTTCTACATGCTTTAAATAGCTTTCTTGTTCTGCTTTGAATCTTGTAACAAACAGAAGGAAAACTAGTTAGCATATGCAGAATTGCAGATGAACCATAATGGCTCTTTAATGACCTGATCATTACTCTACACCTCTTACTGAGAGGATCGCATTTGTTTGCCATTATACTGAAATCTAGAAAGAAGAGGTTACTCCTGTCTATTACGCTGCTACGAAATTAATAGATTTTGTAACCCACAAGAGGAACTATTTGTCCTCCAGTTTAAATTGGTCGCTTAATTAAAACCACTTTGCACAAACGAACGAGAATATCATCACGCACATATCAATTTTTTCAGAGCAGGCATTAACCGCATTTTCTCTTTTTCAATTATCAAACATTTGCATTCATTTAAGTACATCTGATGTTATTTTCATTTGTCGCTGACTGGAATAAATATGTTTTAAAAAAAAAAAGTGTTTTTTCTTTAACATTCTCACAAGTTGTACACCCACCTCTCCATATTCAAATAAGCTTGAGAAGATGACTGACAAGAATCAAACTAAATTATCTGGTTTGGGGTGTATTATTCATGGTCAAAGCTTCATAGAAACAGAAATGCAAATATCTGTCAGAGTTGAAAGCCCTATGGGTAATTCACTGGACACCATTGATTATTTATTTACCATGGAAAATCACTATGGAGACCCTGCTGGGATGACTTTCCATGCAAAGACTGTGTTACTCTGCTGTGTGGATCATTGATTTCTTTGCCTGTGATTTGAGTCCTGCTGCTGAAGTTCATAGGAATGAACACTGAAGGACTGGAGATGTTTCTCAATGGGGGAAATCCTATTTTGAGCCTCCATTCGATATACAGTACTGTTTTTGACCAAAAAGAAAATTAAAAAGATCATTGTCACTCCTAGGCATACTGTTAGAATATTTGCGGTTTTAACGACTGATTTGCCATGCTGAATGAGTTTGCCATCATTGCAACAATGACATCTTTAGATAAATTATCTCTTAGTAGTATGAACTACAAGTTAGAGTTAAATTGTTAAATATTAGGCCTACGTGCGTCACTTCATATGTACTGTAAGTTGTTTTCTGCTTGTTGTCTTGAGCTATAATATCATGAGACAACAAAATGTGCCAACAAAACATATTAATTATTCATGCCCCAGTGCATGCTGGGAAGAGGAAAAATGAGACTGAGGCACAAAACTATTAATTCAGTGTACTGTAGGGCTGCATCTGAAATCACATACTTTCAATACTATACAGTAGGTGAAAAAAGTATGTCCGAATTCACAGTACTCATAAAAGAGTAGATCCAGTGAGATTCTGAAGTGTGGATACGATGGACACTTTACTGTCCCATGAGGCCATGGGAGAGGAATTGTGAATGGCAGTGAAGCAATGCAACTGACGCTGGTATGTCACATGATAATGACAACATGGCGAATGTAGTACGTCCGGATTGCATTCATACTAAACACACTCATAGTATATAAAACATACTTTTTTAGAAGTTGTGAATAATTACTTATTCAAAATAAGTACCTACTTAAGTTAAGTACCTACCTTACTTGTGCTATTTCAGACAAATGTGAAAGAGAAAAAAAAAAAAAAAAAACAAAGAAGTAAAACTGAGGGCTAAATATAGACAGGTTAATGATGAACTAAACAAGGAGCAGGTGGAAGTAATCAATCAAATAATGAGTAACAATGGCAACAAAATAAAACCATTGCAAGGAAACTTATACACTTATACACTATGTACTTATGCACTGTGTACTCAGCCATGTATAGAGTGAATTTTATAAGGTTTTTTGTAATTCAACATTGGAGTCTGTTAACCCCTCCCCCTCCGCTACGTAATTAAAGCAGCGACATTTGAGTGCATGAAGTGTCCAACATTCCACATTAAAAGGTATTTAAAGTGCACTTTTTTTACTTTTTTTTTTTACTTTTAGGAATTGTCAGCATGTACACTATATGACCAAATGGCATAGAATAATGCATAAGTACACGAACCTGGGACTCACGTTGTCCTAATGATATACGAAACTGAAACCATAATTGAATGTGACAGTTCCCAAGGCAACTGTATCAAAAGTACAGTAAAAACTGAAATATTACTACAATTTAAAACAACTGTTTTCTATTTAAATATATATTTTAAAATATAATTTAGAATTTTCAGAATCATTACTCCAGTCTTCAGTGTCACATGATCCTTCAGAAACCATTCTAATATGCTGATTTGCTTTATTAACAATGATTCTTCTCCTTCTTTTTTCTTCTTCTTCTTATTATTATTATCAATGTTTCTGCTTAATATTTTTGGGAAATCTGCAACAATCTGGATTCTTTGATGAATAGAACGTTCAAAGAACAGCATATATTTGAAGTAGAAATCCTTAGCAACATTATAAAAGTCTTTACTGTCACTTTTGATCATTTTAATGCACCAAATTAATGAATGTGAATGTGCTTACATCATATCTTAGCATGTTTACAGCCTCATCTGTTTGAATTCAAATGCAGCTTCAAGCGGAAAAGCGTCTCCCATCCCCCGAGCCTCACAGTCAGCCGTATCTAACAGTCACCAGTCCTCATTTTCGTTTCATTCACAGCCAGTGTTTCAAACCGGACAGGTCATGCATTGCTAGAAGTATCTGATGAAATTGGCCCTTCTCTGAGCTCCTGGGCAGAAGATCACAAAGCAGACTGGCGAATGAGTTCTCCCAGGATGCCTTCTGCCCACTGAAACTTGCCTTTTCTCGTGTCCTTAGAGAGCCAGTGCTGCCAGGCCACAGCAACAGTCCAACGAAACAGACAGGCTGGTTTCCACTAGGTTGGTTGTATAATGAAGAAAGAGATGGCTAATGCGACGGTAAAAGAAATTCTGGTGATTTAATAAGTGAGGGTGGAGAAAGTGTGAAGAGAGAGAGTACTTAAAAACACCTGAATATAAATGCTGCTGGTGCTTTTGATGCTTCTATAACACTGATAGTGTCAGTGTCAGCAAATATAATTGAATATAAACTTCACACACAAATTTCTCAGCATTTTGGCCCCTCATACACACATAAACAATTTTATTTTTGCAGAGTTTCCAAAAAGTTTTGTCTACCCTTATATAATTTTCATAACAAGTGACAAGTAACATTTTTTTTTAATGATTTTCAATAAAACAACACATCAATCCATCCATCCATCCATCTTACCTAAGTACCTATTCATTTGTTCCGTCCGTCCGTGATCCCATGCACATGAAAACAATATTTCTGAAATGTTTTCTGAGCGTTTTGGCCTCTCATTCATGTAAATTTGATTGATTGATTGATTGAGTTACATTTATTCATTTTGCAGACTTTTATCCAAAGCGACTTGATTGATTGATTGATTGATTGATTGATTGATTGATTGATTTTACAGCAGTGTTCAAAAGAACACTTCTGAATACCCAGGTGAAAAAAAAGTATACTTCTATAATATACTTAAAGTGCTCTATTTTTGTGCACTAATTTTGTACTTAATATGCAAAAAATTATTCTTTAGTACTTCTTAAGATCATCTTAAGAACATCTAAGTGTACTCAACTGTGCTATTTTGAGACAGTATGAAATATGAACTAAAACGTGCTTTTAATATACTATCTCTGTATTTAAAAAATGTATTTAGATACTACTTGTAGTTCACTATGGGTTCAAATGCACTATAAGTATCTAAATATTTTTTTTAAATACAGAGATAGTTTATTAAAAGCACATTTTAGATAATATTTCATGGTGTCTCAAAATAGTACAGTTGAGTACACTTATATGTTCTTAAGATGATCTTAAGAAGTACTAAATAAGATTTTTTAGTATATTAAGTACAAATTTAGTGCACAAAAATAGATTACTTTAAGTATATTATAGAAATGTACTTTTTTTTCACCTGGGTATCTATTGTTTTCTCATTTTCATATACCAACTACTGTCTCAAGTGTCCAAATACATTTCTTTACTACTTTATATTGTATATAATGAGACAGAAAATGCAATGGCACAGTCTGAAGTTATGCACCATGATGTTTTGTTATTTGCTCTGAATCGGGTCCATTACACAAAAACGCTAAGCATTAATCAGAAGAAACTTAGGCCAAATGCATTGCTCGCATCTCAAGTTAAATGAAAAGACTTCAATCTGAAAGCATTTGCTAATGAAACAGTGAAATAAAAAATGCCAGGGCTGTTTATCTCATTATGTAGCGATACAGAGGTAAAGCACCTTCATTTATGTCTCTAATCTCCACCATTAGTTATGTCTCTTTTTATTATCTCTCGAACATAACGACGATCGCTCCAAATTAGACAAGAGCAATTGCATATCATGAGCTTATAAATTAAATCAATTAACCGCATACCGCGACGAAAACGGGTGCATATTTTCAGACAACCCAATTAGGTGACAGTAAAGCATGAAATAAGCATTGCTTTATGCCAGGCCAGCAACCTGACGGCTTCAAATGCATTTGAATCACGAAAATGTCATGAACTCAATCAAATGCGGCAATCTTAAGATAATTGTTTTTTCCTGTTTCTTGAATGGCTCTTTTGTGTCGACTCGCACCAGCCAGGACGGAAACCCAAAACGCTGTCAACTAGCTGACATCCCCAGCCACTGAGCGCTGCATGATTGCAGTTCTATAGTTGCCTCGAATTCTGACAAATTCATTTTTCTATACCTTGCTAACCTTTCAGACATTCACAAGCTTACAAACCCCAAAGAAACATCCTTCCGCTTATTCAACAAATTTTAAGGACTTGCCTTAGGAAATAAAGGGGAGGAAAAAAGTGCCGGAAGGCCTTTCTTTGATAAAGGTAATTAATCAAGCACGCAATAAATCGCCCATCAGGGGAATTCACCTCAAGCTATCGCAATTACCTCGCAGGATAGCACAGACATATGTTTACATTTGCATAGTCTCTTCATTTTGGAGGCTGAAACCCTACGGAAGCTATCCGGTGACTCCGAGGTTGTGCGATGTGGTGACGTGCATTTAAAATGTGGATAAAACAATTTAGGTACAAAATTGTGGCCTTGGCTCATGCAGCTTTGTGCAGACACAAAATATATTTTTGGCATCTTAAGTGGGGGAAACTGTCTTTTTGTTGGCGAGTCACTTGTTCATTGTTCTCGGTATTGATTTTGTTCTAGGGGGCTTGTCATGTTGTCCCCTTGAGACTTGATTTGCATAACATCATACCCGTCCGCTGACTTGTTTGTAATAGGAAATAAAGGGAAAAAAGTTTGCAAGGGAAATAAATAAATATATGAAACAAAGACATGAAGGCATCACAAATCACAGTCAAGTTTCCCACCCAGTCTTCACTGTGATGTTTCTCACTACAGACCTTTAAAATGTCATACGGTTTGACAACGTCTAAAGAGAATATTTAAAGGAAGTAAACTGTCGGGAAACTTTCAAAAACAACACATGTGTTTATAGGATTATGCCATAGGTGGAGGAAAGAAACAATTGGGATTGAGTCATTCTTTCATCAACAAACTCCCTTTGTGTCAGAGGAATTTACTAAAGCTGCTTCTGAATGAATATAGAAATATAGATGAAAATAGATTGTGTTCTTTAATTACTACTTAAGTAAACAGATCTTGGGTCACATCAAGTGGAATTTGGCAATACATCTAGACACATTTTCCCTCTGAGCAATGTGGAAAACAAATTATTTAGTCATAGTGCACTATAAACAAGTTTGTCAATTTGTTTAACTGGAAGTTAAAGCCATCAAATAAAGCTGTATAAATTCATGTGAGTTCATATTAATCTAGTTAAATCAAATAATGTCAAATAAATAAATACATATTTTTATTTTTATAAATATATTATGTATTATATATATTTTTTTATAATTATATTTTTTATTATTGTTATTATTATTATTATTATTACTACTACATACCAATGCAGCACTTTAATACAACATCTGTAGTTAAAGCAATCAAATAAAGCCTTTGGTCAGTTTACAAATGTTAAAGCTCACAGATAAAAGTTCAATTTAGTTTAATTTATGAGAAGGACCTTCCTGCATCTGCACTGCATGTCTGAGGAAGCATTATTTATTCTAACTCTGGGCTTAGCACTAAAAAGTTTGCATATCACCACTGGAGAACATCCATTCATGCAGAAACGATTTAAAACAAAATAGGTACACGCTGACAGGCTTTAGAGCACATTATGCACAAACAACCTGTATAAACTCAATGGTGAGTCAGATATTTAAATCAGTCAAAGCCACTAGCAACACTGCATTCATATAACAACAGATGTGTGTGTGTCATTTCACATCAGTGGAAGTAACACTCCATTTTCCTGCATTGTGATAAGTCAAATAATAAACGAGAACTATATATATTTGCACATTTTGGGTGGTGTAATAATTTGTTTCAGGCAAAGTAGAATTTGTGTGTATAAATTAATACAGACTGGAAATTCATCACACTGCTAGGGAGATTTCAAAGCAACAGAACACTGCCTAAGAAGTTGTAACATTACAAACAGAAAGATGAACAGCTGGATATGAATCGATAAAACAGAATAAAAAATTCTGTTTGAAATTAGAATGTGTATATTTCATTGAACAAGACACGGTGCCTGTTCATATGTGCTACAGGAAGGAGAAATATGGAGTAAAACCCTAATGATCAAATGTGATGTTTTAGCTAACGTAAATGATAACTGTGTATTAATCATTAAACATCTTCACTGAGGAAGTTTCGTGACGAGGTTTCATGAGAAAAGAAATGAGAAGAGAGAGAGAGAGAGAGAGAGAGAGAGAAGTGTCGTATGGATAGCTGGGTTAACAGGATTCAGGATTTATTGTGTACAGCTTGTCGGTGTGTTGGCCGCTGACTGCATCTGTCAGCAGGAAAACTGGTGACAAGTTATTAGCTTTAAGGTCAAAATCGTACAGTACTGTTTAAAATTCTTTCCTCTTTGACAGAACTCAGTTTGCTTGCCATAGACATAAGGCATTGTATTTTTGTTTGGAACAGCTTCCTTCACTTCGGTTCCTGACCTTAAAGGGATAGTTCATGGAAAAAAGGTTGTCAAGCTCTATAAATGTCATGATAAAAAATATTATTTTGCACTATTTTTGTGGATCTTCTGCTCTGCTTTTTTCTTTCTTTCTTTCTTTCTTTTTTGTATATGCATTTATAAAGATCTCTATATCAAACACACTCGCTCAAAAGTTTGGGGTCAGTAAGATATTATATTTATTTTATATATATATATATATATATATTAAAGGGCAGCTATTATGCAAAATCCACTTTAATAAGGTGTTTGGATATAAATGTGTGTTGGCAGTGTGTGAACACAACCACCCTACAATGATAAAAATCCACCCATTCCTTTTTTTATATACCCATTAAACCAAAGCAGTCTCATTAGACGAGTCGTTTTGATTCTCTGAGCAATGTGACATCACATTGCTCAGGCCCCGCCCACGACAGCTGACTGACAGTCCTGTATTACCATAGTTTCCGCCCTCAGCGAGCTGTATGCTGTCCGCCATTTTCTCCGCGCTCGAGCAGCTGTAGCCACAACAATGTCTGGCAAG
Organism: Anabarilius grahami; assembly: GCA_003731715.1. Lineage (NCBI taxonomy): Eukaryota > Metazoa > Chordata > Actinopteri > Cypriniformes > Xenocyprididae > Anabarilius > Anabarilius grahami. The sequence continues at coordinate 2,801,334 of RJVU01070129.1, forward strand.
TAATTGAGATGTTTTTTTGTTGGATGTAAGAGTGAACATAACCGTCTTCATTTACTGACATCTGAGCCGCTAAACGCAGTGGATTAGTTTTATTTTTGAAGGGAATGCACCACACAGATCTAATATACACACACAATTTCGGTAACATTGCCTGCTATTTACGTTCACAGACAGAACTGACTGTGTTTATGTGAACTGTGTGTGTTTTTGACAGATCCTTGTGTGTATTTGACAGTTTAAACAAAACAAAAAAAATGAAAGAGAAGTTACTCATGAGACTTGATGTCTGACAGCCAGCTGTCTGTGTGCGTGTGCTTCAGATAAGTGCACTCAGAAAATGATCCATTAGAAGTTTAAACTGATATAGCTTTCAAACGCTTGGAAATAATAAACTTTAAAGGTGCCCTAGAATTGAAAATTGAATTTACCTCGGCATAGTTAAATAATTAGAGTTCTGTACATGAAAATACAATACAGTGAGTCTCAAACACCATTGTTTCCTCCTTCTTATGTAAATTAGATTTGTGTAAATTTGATTAACTGTATAATTCATAAACACAACAAAAAAACTCTCCAACAGTGTATAATGTTAGCTTTAGCCCCGTTAGCCACACATAGGCTACTATGAAACTCATTCAGAATCAAATGTAAACATCCAAATAAATACTATACTTACATGATCTGATGCTGCATGACGAACACTTTGTAAAGATCCATTTTGAGGATTACATTAGCTGTGTGAACTTTGTTTATGCAATGCATTATAGAGTTGCGAGCTTGGGGGCGGGGAGCACGAGCATTTAAAGGGGACACGCACATAATCGGCACATTTTTAATTATGGCCCAAAATAGGCAGTTAAAAAATTGAATAATAAAAAATGTATGGGGTATTTTGAGCTGAAACTTCACAGACACATTCAGGGGACACCTTAGACTTATATTACATCTTATGAAAAAGTGTTCTAGGGCACTTTTAATGATGAAAGAAGAACTATGCTATCCATGAGAGTGATTGCGATATATATGATAATCAAAACCAAGCAGATGTCTTGTTAAAGGGGCTCTATGTAGGAAACATGCTAAATTCATCTACCTGTTTCTCAGAAAAAAAATGCTACAGCCAGACATTCTACTTTGAAAATGTGCGTTCCGTGTCGGAATGTCTGTCTTTGTTTTGGTCTGTGCAAAACCGTGTGCTGTCAGTTTATCCAATAGTATTTTGATCACAGGTTGCCAGTTGGCGGAAAACACCCCGTACTGCAGCCATGGAAACCAACAAACAAACTGGGTCAGAGAATCGCAGATTCTGCTTGACCTAAAAAAACTCTGCATCCATCTAAACATCTCTATGAACGACAGCATATTAAAACACAGATAAATCAACTCATCAGCTTACAGTGTTTAAGTCTCCTCGGCTTTCATTGTGAATTGCGCTCCCAATTGTTGCTGGCAACCCGCGTCTTTGAACGAGGGGGCGGGCCAAACAATATTTTAAATTTGGACTGCAGTACCTATTTTGAACACTGGGTGTCATTTCTACATAGAGCCCCTTTAATATTTGGCAGAGAATCCGATTGAGGCACGAACTGTTATCGTAGAGAGGGGGCGGGGCACAGCAGCTCAGTTGCATTGAAAGGCGCATGCCTGTTCTTGACTGTAGTCAGAAATAGGTATTTACAACATGGATTTATAAATGATCTGTGAGGTATTTTAAGATGAAACTTCAAAGACACATTCTGGGGATGCCTGAGACTTAAATTGCATCTTGTAAAAATGGGCATAATAGGTCCCCTTCAAATTAATGATCTTATTCAGCAAAGGATGCTTTACATTGATCAAAAGTGGCAGGAAAGACATTTATATATAAATAAATAAATATATAAAAAATATGAAGCAGCACAACTGTTTTCAACACTGATAATAACTATAATCATAAATGTTTCTTGAGCACCAAATCAGCATATTAGAATGATTTCTGATGGATCATGTGACACTGAAGACTGGAGTAATGATGCTGAAAATTCAACTTTGAATCACAGGAATGAACTAGATTTAATATATATTAAAATAGAAAAGAGTTATTTTAAATTGTAATAATATTTCACAATTTACTGCATTTGATCAAATAAATGCAATATTGGTGAGCATAAGAGACTTCTTCTTCTTCAAATAATAATAATAATAATAATCTTACCGGCCCCAAACTTTTGACACTATTATGGTCAGAT
>RJVU01070129.1:2803574-2822020 GCA_003731715.1 Anabarilius grahami
AGAATTTCAAACAGTTCAGTTTAGAAATAAATTAAATGAAAAAATATATATATATATATGACGCAACCTTTTTTTAATGAAGACAGGTTGTGAAGATTTCAAATTGTATAATACACTGTGCATCAAAAACTAAAATTAATTTGTAGTCATTGTTTTTTTATTTGAGTTAGATTTGTAAATGTATTTTAGTTCAGGTTTTCCATATAAATAATTCCACTGATCGAAACCAGAATCATTAAACTCCTTACATTTCCTATATTCCTAATGATAACAGATTTAATTTTGAGGGGAAACTATTCTTTTAACCACTATAAAAGAGTTTCATGAAGCTTTCAAGGTCAGTTCCTCAAGCGCCTCGCCTGACCATTATATTGACCCGCTTTTACTCGATGAACCGAAACTCCATTAAGGATTCATCTTCCATCACCCTCTGAAGTTCTACTCTACAAAGCCCAGATAATGAAACGTTGCAGGTCTTTGGCAGCAGAAGTCCAGCATGATCTCCAAGACACTGCTATAAATTGACTACTGACAATGTCTTCTCATTCTCCATCTCTCTATAGCCCATCCACTCAACACTATCTATAGGCCAAGCACTGATCAATAAGTGCAGTCTTCAATATCCTTGCTGATAAATAAAAAAAAACATCTTTCAGTGAACATCCAGACACTGTCACATAACTTAAAAGTGCAGGAAAAAGTAGAAGGGACAAGAAAAAACAATGAACAACTGTCTCTTTCATGAAAAACTAATGCCAGACCTCAAAGTTGCCAGACTCGTGCAATGTCTTTTCAGCAGAACAGAAGAGTAATTGTTGGACCGAACAGACGGCATTAGTCTGTTCCTCATGGTCAGGTGTTACCTTTGTTACTGGAACATTTGAAGCTTTTCAGCTGTTGATTTCTCAAGGACAGACTGTTCTGTGAACCTGCCTTAGGTTATGGACTTTGTGTCTACCTTTGTTCAGTGTTGCATTGAAATAAATTGTATAAAAGAACCAATTTTATTTTTGGAAAGCATTCTGTTTCCGCGTTGTATGATACATTATTTGTCTCCCAAACACTTTCAATACTTTGTTTTAAATATACCTGAAAGGCACATTGAGAAGAGAAATCAGGTTAAAAATTGAAGAAGTGACATGTGACCAAGTATGGTGACCCATACTCGGAATTTGTGCTCTGCATTTAACCCATCCAAGTCCACACACACAGCAGTGAACACACACACCGTGAACACACACCCGGAGCAGTGGGCAGCCATTGCTGCGGCGCCCGGAGAGCAGTTGGGGGTACGGTGCCTTGCTCAAGGGTCTCACCTCAGTCATGATATTGAGGGTGGGGAGAGCGCTGGATATTCACTCCCCTCACTGACAATCCCTGCCGGACCTGAGATTCGAACCCATGACCTTTGGGTTACAAGTCCGACTCTCTATCCATTAGGCCACGACTGCCCATAGAAGAAGAAAAGAAAAAGAAAAAAGCTGGACATTGACTAGATTTTTACATTTTCTGGAGAACAACTCAAAGGCTTGCCTCTGCAAAAGTTGTCTTCATGTTGCTTGTTCTCTCCAAAGTTCAGAGCATCATTCAAAAATGCTCTTGTTTTATGCAATTAATTAATACCTATTCTCTCTAAATATGGGTTAAAATGCATATAACAGCAATTCATGCTCTGGAATTAATCATAGCAACAACAGGTTTGGGAGGAAAACGATTACAATGATTCCAGGTGCCAAAAATGGTCACCGTTTACTGACTCCACTGCTGACTGTTTTGTAACAAATATTACAAGTAATTATTCAGCCTGTGATTTTTTTTTTCTCTTTCCTCAACATGTTTGGTGACAGAAAATTTTTTACAATTCAAAAAAAAAAAAAAAAACTGTAAATACCAGCCAACTGTAACAGGGTTGCGTTCCACTCCAGTTTTAGACACGCACTCGCAAACTTCCCTAAGCACTTCCTCTCAGGGGAATCCTTGCCGCCATTTTGAAGTGCGTTCTTTGAAGTGCAATTTTGACTGAGGGAGCGAGTTTACTCCGATGTACACTTCAGGCAGCTCTATATCCCACAATTCAACTTGATTGTGATGCCACAGCAGATCACGCTCAACTGTAGCGTATTATTTTGAGAATGAATCGCGCAAAATGTATTAATTATGTTGAGATTTAATCACGTAATACTTGTAGCTACCAAAGTTTATACTATTGATATTTTTTTTCATTTATTTAATTTTATTTTTCTCCAACAGCTCATATACCTATAGGATTTTATATATTTTCTCCAACAATTAATATGTATGGTGCATAAAACAAATTCATTTGCAAAAAAATGGGGGTTTAAATAATAAATAAGATCCATAGTGAATTCCAAGTAATCAAGGGCTTAGTGCGTTTCATTTAAAACTTCTGCACGAGTTCCGCATGTAGTGGGCACTCATGCAACGTAAGCAATGACACACATCCTAGTCCACAAGACGGAGGGAAGTTTGTGAGTGAAGGGCCTCAAAATTTGGAGTGGAATGCAGCCGAGAGCTTGACAATAACAGACTTGACAAAAACATCAGGTTACACAGACTAATGATTAACAAGATACACCTGTGAGTAATTAAGATGATAAACCAATGACAAGACAGAACTGAGTGACCATTTGCACAACACCATTTTCAAATAAAAACAAAACTTTTTGTGTTTTGGCCATTCATTAACATGACAACTGTGTTTTGGGGGCCTGAAAACACAAACGTTTAAAAACAGGTTTCAAAGTGCAAGTTTTTGAAAATGATACCGTTATCGTCTCTGTGTAAACTACAAAAACGAGAATTTGTGAAAACGGTGACGTCATGCGCATGTGTATTATGTGTTCGGTCTACAGGCGTGGAGTTTTTCTTTACAAAGTGACATCGCCAACTACTGGCCTGGCAGCAGAATACAGCGTTTTTAATCATTTTTGTGCATCTGTGTGAACAGGGATAATTTTGACGACATTTGTTTTTAGTACATCATTGTCGTGTAAGCGTACCCTGAGAAACACCTGATAAGAACAAACCAAATGATGTTTTATTAACAAAATTCGGGAGGAGCAAGTTCAGATAATTAACCTAATTAGCACAGGTGGAGAGCGTTCAGTTAATCAACTCAACCAATGTCAAAGGTATAAATTCTGCAGACTGACTTCCGTTCATCTGAGAGTTTATCAGCATTGATTATCCTCCACACCGCACCACTGCCGATCCCTCGGCGTTATCTCGCGGGTCTCAGCCCAAGCAAACCGGCCCAGCATGCCGAGGCCTACCACGGGCAACATATCCGCGATCTCTTTCCCCGTCTTTCTCATCTCCAACTCATTCAATCTTTCCGGCCATAAAGAAATGGACAATAAAGCCCCTCAAACGCTAAGCGCGTGTCTCGGGCAATGCTGCCCTCTTCCCGCAAAGGAATGGGCCTTCCTCCACAGTCAGGCCGCTGCAACAGGCTCTCAACAGGCCGCGCCGCTCATTCATTGTCGGCCAGCTTTCTCTCTCCACCCCGCTGGCTCAAAACCATAAAAAACANTTTTGTGTTTTGGCCATTCATTAACATGACAACTGTGTTTTGGGGGCCTGAAAACACAAACGTTTAAAAACAGGTTTCAAAGTGCAAGTTTTTGAAAATGATACCGTTATCGTCTCTGTGTAAACTACAAAAACGAGAATTTGTGAAAACGGTGACGTCATGCGCATGTGTATTATGTGTTCGGTCTACAGGCATGGAGTTTTTCTTTACAAAGTGACATCGCCAACTACTGGCCTGGCAGCAGAATACAGCGTTTTTAATCATTTTTGTGCATCTGTGTGAACAGGGATCATTTTGACGACATTTGTTTTTAGTACATCATTGTCGTGTAAGCGTACCCTGAGAAACACCTGATAAGAACAAACCAATAGGTGTGTTGGACTTGAAGCGGCGCAATGCAGACCAATCAGTGTATAACATTAAAGTACTGCGAGAGTGATTTGAAAAGCATACAGAGCCGTCTGCTCTCTGATCGTTCTTGCAGTACTTTGATGTCATACTCCGATCAATCTGCGTCCAACACACCTATTGGAAACATATGCTGCATTCACACCATGTCGTAATTGCCAGAGCCATTGAAAAACAGAGTTGCGACACTCCCATAGACTTCCATAGGAACTTTGGAATGCGGAAGTAATGCGTCGTGGTGCAGCCGATAGTTCCAAACACTGATAGTTCCAGCGCTGAACCCCATTCATTTTCAGTGATTCTGAAGTTCGCTCGCTGGTAAGTTGATGAAATTACTGCATTTTTGACATTTGAACGCATTACCTGACCTCTCATGAATATAGTCAATAGTTGTATTTTATGTAACTAGCTTTAGTTAATGTTTATTGTAAGTTAATAACGTTAGTTGGACTCTAATTGCAGCTGGCTTAAGTGACCAACACTTCACTAACTTTAGCTACCATAACCTGACGTCTGTTGGGCTACATTTACCTTTACATTTACAAGTTCGTTGTCAAACAACGTTTATCTTCAGTTATTAGATTTGTTGTTAATGTTAGCAACACTTAGTTGCCAGTTCATTAAAGTACCAGAGAATAACACAGTAAGGTTGCATTCACTATATTAGGAACACCTTTACGATCTAATGTAATTCAATACAACAGCTCTGCCATGAATTCTACTTTAATGAAGTTTATAATCAGCCAGAAATGTGTTAATTCAATAGTGAGGTCATAGTTAAAGGTGATGTTTCACTACATTGTGTTCAGATGGGTTTCTTATTTACATACATGAGGTGGCCAGGATATTAAACGCATCTGGATAGAAAGCAACAAGTGCAAAAACACCCTCAAAAACTATGACCTCAATGCTAAATCATCATTAAATTTACACCTCTATGAAAGCATAAAAATAAAAAAAATTATCTTTTCCCTTATTTGCATAATTTCTTGGTTGAGCAAAACAATCACCCAGCTTCTTCCATAATGTTATTGTGTGGAAGAGTAAAAATTTGTATAACAATAGTGGTTTGAATATAGATATGTATTTTTTTTCTCATTTAATTTTATCTGTACTGGATTACAGAGCCAAAATAACAGAAATCATGACAAATGTCCAAATAGTTATGGACCGAACTGTGTGTGCTCTCACTTCTGTAATGTCAACCTCATGAAAATGTTTTGGAAATGTGTATTTAATCTGTCCTTCGATGTATTAACCTTAACACTGTTTCCTCTTTCTTCACAACTCCCAGTTCTGTCCAGCAGCAGCAGGCTTGACTCGACTCGAGACCCGGTCTCCTCTGGGGCTCTGACACAGGCCCTGTTTCCGCCTGGAGTTAAGATGCATTTTGGTTGATTGGATCACAAGTGGACGAGGGAGACACATACACGTTTACATGTGGTGTTTTAATTGATCTCTTTTGTCCTCTTTCAAGCACTTCTGTACCGATTTCTTCAAGGGGGTGGGTAAATGCTAGCTAGCGTGCTTCCCATAATGTTTACACATTAGGTCAGTAGGCGGAGAGTAGACGGTCTTTAGTGGCTGTTCGAACACATTCGACCACATGAGCGTTTACACTATGAAAGCAGTCCGGTCGAATGCATTTTCAAATACCTCTGGAAGTGGTCGAAAGTGGACAAACTCAAACCGTTTTAGACCCCATTTACACCTGTATTTAGTGTTGTCCACTTGTGATCAGATCAGCCAAAACTCATCTTAATACCAGGTGGAAACAGGCCCACAGTCTGCTTCTGGCAGTGGAATGCTCTCACCCAAAAATTCAAGTAACTATAGCTTTACTTATAGTGTGGAGTTTGAATGCTTTTGTTATCTACCGTTCAATAGTTTGGGATCGGTACGATTTTTAATGTTTTTAAAAGAAGTTTCGTCTGCTAACCAAGACTGCATTTATTTAATTAAAAATACAGTAAAAACAGGAATATTTTGAAATAGTATTACAATTTAAAATAACTGTTTTCTATTTGAATATATTTTACAAAGTAATTTATTCCTGTGATGGTAAAGTTGAATTTTCAGCATCATTACTCCAGTCTGTAGTGTCACATGATCCTTCAGAAATCATTCTAATATGCTGATTTGCTGCTCAAGAAACATTTATGATTATTTTCAATGTTGAAAACAGTTGTGTACTTTTTTTTTTCAGGATTCCTTGATTAACAAAAAGTTCAAAAGAACAGCATTTATCTGAAATACAAAGCTTTTGTAACATTATACACTACCGTTCAAACGTTTGGGGACAGTAAGAATTTTTATTATAATTTTTTTGAAAATAAATTAAGTAAATTAATACTTTTATTCAACAGGGATGCATTAAATCATTCAAAAGTGACAGTAAAGACATTTATAATGTTACAAAATATTATATTTCAAATAAATGCTGTTCTTTTGAACTTTCTATTCATCAAAGAATCCTGAAAAAAAATATTGTACTCAAATATATTCACCACCAGGTCTCCAGATCATCCTACAGCTGCGCTGGAAGAATGTAATGGCTATTGTGAACACTTACATTCCTTTTCTGGCCTGCTTTCTGCCATCTTTCTCTCCCTGTAGGAAGTCGAATGAGTTTCTTTGAAGACAGAACATTCAAGGAAAACTTACCTACCCTCTCCCTGGATATAATATATAATGAAATGTTTTGTTGAATGCAATTGGTTGCCTTGTATATTTTTCACTGTTGACCAAACTTCTTCACTCTAAAAACTGCTGGGTTAAATATGGACAAAACCAGGGATTGGGTTGTTTTCACCCAGCCATTTTTTTCAACCAATTTTGGATTTATTTTTTAGCCAGCAATATAGTAATATAGTAAAAGGCGTGCTTTTGCTCACCCCCAAATAGGGGCAAATTTGTGGGGTATTTTAAGCTGAAACTTGACCAGACCAGAGACTTATATTACATCATGTGAAAGAGGGCATAATAGGTGCCTTTTAACCCAACCTGCTGGGTTTGTCCATATTTTACCCAGCTTGGGTTTTTTTAACCCAGCATTTTTTAGAGTGTTTCTTGACTTAAACTGAGCTGCTTCATTCACTGATATTAGCTTGTTGTGCATGTTTATGTGAATGTATCTTAACATAAAGCAACATTAGGATGTTAGTAATATTTATGACCACAGAAGCATGAGAAAAATATATACAGTACATGCTGTAAATGTATACCTTATGGGAGCAGCCCCCTTCCCTCTAAAATTAAACACTCACAAAAAATTAATTAAATTTGAATATATATATTTTTTTTTCCCATGCAAATAAAGCCATTTGAATTTAATTAATTTTTAATTGAAATTTATATATATATATATATATATATATATTATATAATACATACATGTTTGTATGTATTTGTGTGTGTTCTGATGAATGGTTTAGCCTATGTTTAGGGAAGTTCATGATGAAGGGGTACATTAGCCATACTGAAATGAATCCAGTTAACAGAAATGCTAACGTTATGGATCGTATTTAGGAACATTGTTAATTCACTCCGTAACCATCTCTCCAGTTACCTGTACATTTTAACAGACCGCACTGTTAACGCTAATGCCGTCTCTCTATCACTCTCCAGATACAATACACTACTGTAAGTGTAGTCAACGTAGTAATCAATTTTATTCAATATTTAATCAGTATTATGCGTTAATATTTACCGAAAAAATTGCTGCAAATACAGTAGTTGCTGTGAATGTATTTTACGTTATGGGAGCAGCCCCTCTTCCCTCCAAAATTAAACACAAAAACTGATTAATGCAGTTTCCGCCACTCCCCAGGAAAAAAAGTAAGTGTCAACGTAATAATCAATGTATATTATGCATCAATGTTTACGGATAATTGCTGAAAATATAGCTACAGCTGTCTGTCCCGCTTAAAACCATTCAAACTGGTCGACGGATTTGTTTGGAACTATTGAGAGGTACACAAACCACGTGACAGCGTGGCGTCGAGATCAAAGAGTGTCGCAACTCTCATATTTAACGGCTCTGGTAATTGCCATAGTCTCGAGATGACAACACGTGATATTCTATTCGGAGTCGTTCATGTTAACACTATCAATGCCTAAATTAAACTGCAGCAGTCAGGTGGTACAGTGTTCACATGGTACAAGTAAAAGCACTTCGAAAAGTCCTGTCTTACAAGCTGTAATTACGAACTCCACCAGGACATGATTGCTTTTTACAAGTTGAAATCTCGTAATTACGGTAATTACAACAATGTGTGAACACACCTATAACACAAGAAAAAAAAGGAAACACATGACCAGATCACATGAGGGAAACAAGGAATCACATGAACCAAGAACAGAAAACATAACTGTGTCAAATTTAAAAGTATGAACTGAGAACATGAAAAGAACAAAAGTGACAGCAACAGATTCATTCAGTAAATTATATATAAATATTCAAAATGATTAACACATTCTAATGAAATTTAAAGATATAATTCACCAAGAATGGATATTTTATCAATATTTACTCATGCTCATGTCGATTTAAACATCATTTATTTATTTCTGTGCAACGCAAAATATATATTTTCCCCCCTCTCCATGTAATGAAAGTCAATGATAACATAATAAATGATGACAGAATTTTAATTTTTGCGTAAACTATCCTATTAAGAGTATCAAAATATTCTGAGATGTTGAAGCTGATGTTTCAGTCTTCTATTCCACTGAAAAGCATATAGAGGTCAATGCAACTGTGCCGTAGGTCTCCAAACATGCATTTACATGTGGTTTACATGCGGTCAGTGATATATATTCCAGCATCATTTAACATTACACTGTGTGAGAGGAATTTTCAGAGATGAACATGCAAAAATTTTAATGGTGTCTCAAGAAAGTCGTAGCATATTTACTTTATAGACCATTTAAACGTAACAATGCTGAAATGTTGCATCACCGAAAGTCCAAAAGTTTCACAAATGCATTCCAAAACAAAATACCAATAAGAATAATGATTTTTTAGAACCAGTGGATTCCAAAAATATGCAAAAAAAAAAACAAACAAACAAAAAACATTAACATTAATATTAATGCTTGGGATAATGTTGTTCAAATCCCTACCCTTCAGCATGTGCAATATAATAGTTGCCTTAGAAATTGGAGTGACAGCTATGCAGAGTCCATAGGGGAAAAAAGGTGTTCGAGAAGTCTGGGAATCGGTGATGGTATCGACAGTATTTTCAATGCTAATGAAGGGCAGGAGTTTGTATCATCATTGTAGCCAGAAGCTTGCTGCTGTGAAACACAGGGGTGCATAGACTGCCAGGCGTCCCAGTTCAGATTTAGTTAGGATAATGACGCGAAGGAGAGGAAAAGAAAGAAGTTTCCTCCTCTGGGAACTCCTCGAACTGGGACACCAGCAACATACTCTCATCAGAGTATGCTACTCTGATAAGATTGAAGTTGTGTCAGGTGTGCGTTGCTTCCCGATATCAGCTGCCAGTCACACTCCTGTTTTTCTCTTTGTCCACGCTGCTGGAAATGTGTACGGCACGAGTGCTGAATGGCACGCAGAGAGCTCTTCAGAGACTAATGCATCAAGGCTTTAAAGTATAGCACTTTACTGTACATTTCAATAGTAGCTACAAGGCAAAGAAATAACTTCGCTCCTGTTTTACGAGTCTATGAAATGCTGAGTTGACATCTTAACATTTTATCTCTTCATAAATAGCCATTATTGCGCTCCAAAAGTTGTGCCCAATAACATAAGCTTTAAAACTGCACAGGAAGCACGGCTTCTCCTATAATTTCATTTAAAAATGCAGCAAATGTTATGCATATCTATTTAATGCTTTTCAATATTTTTCAGCAAATTAACGTGTAAAATACCACACTGCATTATTCCAGACTTCAGTCGGAGTTTATGGCATCATTGATTGCAACAAAGCGCAGATCAATGCTGATTGCACAATTGGATCAAAAAACATCATTTTGGCTGCAGCCCTTATGCTGCACTTCATTTGGAGTCTGTGAGACCATCATGAGAATGAGACAAATTATCAGTTTATTGAACACTGGGCTTTCAAATCAATATATTTTTTGGCCTGCTCAAGTGGGCGGGACTTTGATACAGACAGAAAGTTGTTGAAAAGGTGATGGACGTGACCGTAAGACTTTCCAATTTCAATTTGTGAAAAGTCAGTGTAATAGGAATAATGAACTAACAATGAACAAAACTTTTATTCATGTTTATATATATTTTTTAAAGTTTTATCGTCTATAAAATATTACTTAAAATGAACATTTTTATAAAACATCATAAAATCTACACATTTGTTATTATAGGATCATGTAAATTTCTATATATAATTTTTTTTTATATTTCAATTCATAAACATTAGCAATACTGTAAATATGCAGCTCTAAACTTGAACAGTTATTTTTGAAGGGTAAGTTTACCGTCGGTTGGTAGCAGGTAGGTGGGCTTCTTAGCTGCTTCAAAAATAACACTGCAGGGACCAAAATAAGTCCACTGAAGTTTACTTTTTGCCATTGATAACTGACATATGCATTTCCCATCATTTGAAAGGCACTGTATATGGTCTGCAATATTAAAAAAAAATAAATAAAAAAAGTTTTGAGGATAATTTTGGGATATTTCTACCCTCTGCAAAATTCTCCTCCTAGATGCCAATTTCCTCTCCACTGTGACATGAATGATTACTGTCGACTGCCAAGAGTATCTTGGACTGCATTTTTAAGTCGGTGTTCATCAGAAACTCATATAACAGCAAAGTTTCTCCAAGTTTTACTCAGCAGCAGATATGCCAGTCATATTAGCTATCGAAGCTCAACAGCTTTCTGTTGTTGATGACCTCTTCTGCAGAGTTTCTCAAAACTGCTTTATCACTTTCATATCTCCAGCTTGTGGTCTCTTTATTTAGTTTGGTGGTTTAGATTTCATTAAATTAGCTTATCCGTTCTAAATTCCTCTCTGCTTGGTAGGATTGAATATCTGTCAAGTATCATGTTTTGTTCTAGGACTAAATATCTTGCATTTTCGCTATTCTTGGGACAAAGCTGAAGAGAATGCCACAATTTTATTTATAGTAATCCATATTTAAGAAATATATATATATATACACACACACACACACTGCAGTATATTAAGTATTTAATATTGAAAATATAAACGTATTATTGTCTATATTAGAATTACAACTTAATACTTGTAGATCAGATATACTAAATATACAGTCCTCAGTCAGGTCAGTATTGCAAAATAAACCACCCAGGTAGGACCCCGATTTGAAGTAGATGAGTCTTGTATCAACTTTACAGAGTTTATTTTGTGAAAAAAACAACTAGTTGACTGTACATATAACCACACTTGCTCCATGACTACTTGAGTTAATACAACAAGGACATAAAAAAATCATACAAGAGTCAGTACAAGATAAACACAGCAATGTAGGAATTTTGTTGTCTTGGCCAGTCAGTTATAAATATTTGACCACTGAATGCTAAATCGCTGAACATTACAAGAATTGTACATTTAAGCCTAAACACTCCAAGCTGTTGGAGCCCTAAAGGTGCAATTTGCATATCTTGAGTAAAATGGCTGCATTATAAAATATATTGATTAAATAGTTACACATAATACAATCGATTTTAGGTTTTTGAAATCAATGAGCATATGTAATAGTACAGTTTAGATTATAGTATAATATAGTATAGTTTATGTCAATTTTGGACTTACAGCCAGGGTTAGGTGCTTCTACATCAGTGTTATTACCTCTGATTTTAGGGATAACTTATGGGTAGGTATATGCTTAGGATTACATTTTCAGACAGGAATGTATAAAATATGTTGACCCATAGGAACATAAAGTCTAACTCTGCAAAATCAGGATGTGTATGTTCTGATTGGCTGTGATTATGTGGCACTCAGCATTTTCACTTTCAATGTAGACAGACAAATTGCTTGTACTTGGAAACTTGCTCATTTAATGAGTTATACTGAATAATCTAACATGCTCATATACTCTCCTATTTTTAAAGACAATTAGGCAAGAAAATGTAATCAATGTCAGTTATTACTGTATGAAAATGGTTGAGTAGAGATAATTAGCAATCAATATGCAACTTGTCTCAAAAGCATCCAAAAGCTTTTTGAAACATTAGTTTCAAGTTCATTGTGTAGTTTGATGTATTTTATGTCTATTTGTTGCTTAAAGTGCTTCTATTATGCTTTTTTCAGATATTACCTTTCATGCAGTGTGTAATATAGCAGTTTATGAATGCAAAAGGTCTGCAAAGTTTTAAAGATCAAAGTGCATGACAAATAAAGTTATTGTCTCCTGAAAGAAAGAATCGATTCTGAACTGCTGAAACGAGTCGCCAGCAATTCCAGTCTTACTTTCTGTTGACAACATAATACATTTGCATAATGCCAGCCTATAGTTATCATTAGCTGCTCGTGAACAATGTCTACTTTGACCAGCCCTCGGACACTGTAGTTGTAGCTGAAGCTGGAAGAGTTTGGTTCATGTTGTCAACTTGTTAAGAAGATGCTGTTTTCAGCACTGCAAATCCACTTTTGGAAAAACCGATGCGCAGTAAGCAGTTGACAGATCACAACAGAGCCGTCTGACCAATCAGAGCAGAGGAGGTCCTCGGAAAGGAGTGATTTAGAGAGACCAGAGAAATGAGGTGATGTGCCATGTTAATTATGAGAAAATTTAAGTTTTTTGTTTTTTTTTGACACATACATATAAACCTATTGTAGTGGACCTCCAATACAACATTAGGAACCTTTATAATATCATTCAAATAACACATATAAACAAACATCTAGAACAATTTTTACTGGTTCAACTTCGCAACACTTCAGCAACTGTCTGGTTGTGTATTTGTAAAGCCCTCTGTTCTTCTACTCTGATGTGGTGTCAGTGTCTACCAATCTGCTCTTGTCAAAGCATTGGCTTTAATTGGTTTCCATCATGTGGACTGTTAGCCTTAAATGATGAAGGTCCAAGGAAACCATTCATTCGTGTAATCCTATTACCAGCCCTGGCTCACTACCTCTGAGCGCCAACCATTCACACTGCCCAAGTTCTCTTCCAGCAGTAATACACCCAAACAAACTACCTCTGCTGTTCTCACCGCTGTCAGCCGAGAGATTAAAGCCCTCACCCAAAGGCTTGCCGCCATCCATGTCGTGATTGAATGTGCTTGTGATGATTTCGAGAGGAACGCTGTGTTCCCCTTTTAAGACGGCTTCCCTGCTGGAAAGACCAGCATGAATTTGAATCGCGGTCAAGGCTAGTTGATGCTAGTTTAATGTTGGTATATCTGGTGCATCCAATAGGGCAATGTCTTTAACATTAATATTAGATGTTAAAGCCTATTCTTTCTTTCTTTAGATTATATTTATAAGCATTAAGCCCCAAGAAACTGTGGTTTACAGTGAATTTATAACAGCTTAGGGGCGTTGTTAGAAAACCCCTTTAGCTGTTATAAATTCACTGTAAACCACGGCATCACAGGGCTTACTGCTCTTATAAAACGGTTACCACAAAATACAAATATTAAAGGCAAAAAATAAATAAAAAATGTAACGTAATGCAACTTTCATTAAGTAAGAAATCACTAAAAGCCTTCCTTCCGCTGGAAAAAATAGTCCCTGACCGTGAACAGCAACAGAAGTTACATTTATTACGCCATTAGATGGCGGCATGGAGATCACTCAGTCGCAAAGACTTTTATATTGAAACTTGTTGTGAACACGGAATAAGAAGCAAATGACAAATGCTTTGACCAGCGCTGTCAGTGTCAGCATGGCACAGGAAAACCCATTAAATGTTAAAAGGACAAGATCGCAGCAGACATTCAAACAGATTTTTTAAATCTGAATGCAGGTCTCTCTCACAATACTCTTCTCAGTTCTCTTGAGAACAAACATATGCTTACGTTGCTAAGAGTGGTTGCTAAGGGTGTTTTGCAGTGATACAACGAACCATTATCGTGAATAAAACAGCTATTGACCAATCAGAATCAAGGACTGGAACTAATTTTATATATATACAATTTATAGACCAAATGGGCGAGAGAGAGAGAGAATGAACAACCAATAAATATTTTGTAGAGCAAGATGGAATATCACTTCATTTCCCAGAATGCATTTCCTGTATTGAGTTTGCCTGAGGGGTCTAGCCAAATCAATTCAAATTCCAACTCATGAACTCTGAAATTTGCCCAACAGTGTTGATATACGTGACAATATAAAGCAATTTATGTGATAAAATGTTGTAGCTGTAACTGGAGAAGCAGCATAAATAAAACAGGTTGCGTAGTGATGGACATTTAACTTCAACACAAATGAATCCTGCTTATACACGGCAGCATTTAGAGGAAAAGTATCATCTGTTTTTGCCTGTTAAGATATCTATTGTAAACCCTGCAACAAACGCATGTAATCCCTCAATATACATGAATACATCATGCTTAAATCTGTTTGTAAATCACACACACTATAAAAGACACTTCTAAAGACACACACGTTTGACAATTTGATCCTAGCTTCAAACATATTGTCCATTGTTCTTTCATAAAATGCATTCATCCAAGTTTTTTCAGTTATTTGAACAATTACGATGATTGTCCCTTTACAAAACCACCAGCGAATGATCCTCGTCCAAACCGATCCAGTTGCACAAGGCGCTTGCTCCTTGATTCTTGTGGAACACCATGACGAGAAACAGCTGAGCGAGGAATAAAAAGCAGTAAAGAAAACATATTTTTAACCGCATCAAATTCCTGCAGCATTCAGAGGCACCACTGTCTTCGGCAGCCCAATTCTGTCAACCTGATTTTGATAAGTTGTTGCTTATGTAATGTCTTAGTCGTCTTTCTTCCTCCTCTTCTCCCTTTCCTCTCTGTCTCTCTCTCATTTTTTTTGCCCCTCACCTAGTCCAAAATTAGACCTCCCTTCTCCAACCCCCAAAAGATATAATTAATCACAGTGGGAACGCAAGACATGTAATTATGTAGGTTACCTCTGAACACTACAAGCTCCACCCACTTTATTTCCCACTGTTGCTTGTAATCTTCACAATCATTCAAATGAAAAGAGGGTGTTTAAGGACAAACCCATCTTTTCTATGTGGTGATTTTTGGATTCAAACATGAGAGTCAAATATGACGCAGATCATTCTATGACCGACTTTTTTATTTTGAAGATGTTTAAAATTTGTCAGATAAAGAATGTTTAAGTGTTAATACATTATCAGCAGTATTGGAGGTAAGGCATTACAAGTCAGACGAGTAAAGTAATCAGATTACTTTTTTAAGTAACTAGTAAAGTAACACATTACTTTTCAATTTACAACAAAATATCGGAGCTACTTTTTCAAATACGTAATGCAAGTTATTTTGTTTTCCCATGTATTGACGGACAACTCTCCTGTGCCCATGTTGAGAGAAATCGGGAATAAAGTGCAGCGGCGTTGTGTGCACTGTGTGGACTTGATGCTTATTGTAATTCTATTAATGTGAGCATTTGTGTATCATCTCATCTGCACAAAAACAGAATCAGTATTCCCCAAAATGAATAAAAGCAGTGAATTGCATGCTCAGAAAATTACGCAAACCTGCAATAATTAAATATGTTAAATTACACAATTTTTGTTTATTTATTTATTTTATCTTACTTTGTTAACCAATGTCTTTGCTACTGGCCTTCTAAGATCCAATTCAAGCATACTAATACGTAAAAATATCTTTATATGAGCAAGCATCACGTTTATATTTATTTTTTATTTTTTTCATTGCTGAAGAGTGCTGTGCTTTCTTCTCCTGCATCACATTGTTCTGCAATCCAGAATGGAGGCAGCTGAAATGTTTGTTTGAGCTCAACAAGCGTGAATTTGCACTTCCTTCAGCATGAGGCGTTTTCATTTCACTTTTGGCACAAAAGGGCCTTTACGTTTGCAAATAGAAAATAGAATGTTGTTATTATAAAACAAACAAGCAAGCCCAGCCCAAGTCGTAAAAGTAACATAACACATTACTTTCCATGAAAAGTAACTAACACAATTAGTTAGGGAGTTTTTTAGGGAGTAATGTAGTATTGTAATGCATTACTTTTAAAAGT
The DNA here is from genome assembly GCA_003731715.1 of Anabarilius grahami. Classification (NCBI taxonomy): domain Eukaryota; kingdom Metazoa; phylum Chordata; class Actinopteri; order Cypriniformes; family Xenocyprididae; genus Anabarilius; species Anabarilius grahami. Next base: position 2,819,693 of record RJVU01070129.1, read on the forward strand.
AACTTTCCCCAACTCTGATTATCTGATTATCAGTGTTGTTATTTTTAAATAAAGTCAAGAATCTACGGAGACCCGCGCATGACATGTAGGAAAAAAAATAGTAGGCTAAATTGCGCACACAATTTATAAATCGAGGGAACAAATTAGTAAATCGTGCGCACGATTTAGCAAATCGAGGAAACCAAATAGTAAATCTTCCGAAACAATTTAGTAAATCGAGGGAATGAAATAGTAAATCATTCGAACGATTTAGCAAATGGAGGGAACCAAATAGTAAATCATCTGCACAATTTAGCAAATTGAGGGAACAAAATAGTAAATCGTCCTCATGATTTAGCAAATCGAGGGAACGAAACGTTAATAATAAAGTCACTGCATGGCTTTTGTTGATGTTGATGTAAGTTGCCATCAGCTACTTGAAGTCATTTTTACACATTGTTTGCATTGATAACTTCCAAGGCTTTATAAGTACATGTGATGCTTTACATTGAGAAAGCGTAATCTAGAATCAACCATCTGTCCATTTGCTCACACTCATTAGGATATGAAAGGCAAACTTTGAAGTACTTACCTTAAGCTATCTGACTCTACCTCTGCTAAGTTTCTTTCTTTCTTTCACAGGGAAAACTGAGATGACTAAAGAGAATCGTAATGAGTGAACTGGCAGCGGAATAAAGTCAGCGTAATATTTCAAAGTCAAACTGTGAACCTGTGGGGGAAATGATCTCCTTACACATTTATTTTAATAAACCATCCAGCAAAAGTTCAGTGATGAAACGTACAATTGTAAATCGCATGTTTTATATAAACTGTGGTGTGCAGAATTTATAGAAAGTGTCATGATGATTTTTTATTGTGATGAATTGTTCTTGTGGATGAGCATATGATGTTCATCAACAGTTTACTGTGAGAACACAAGCACTGCCTCTCACCATTTCATCAGCATCTCATTGTATATGTTGACACCTAGTATATTAAACTGTAAAACTGGGTGTTTGATTACATGAAAATGAAAGTTTAAAATCGGTGTTATGAGAGTAGGTGGACCTTTGATGCATTAGGACACATTCATTTTTCACCATGGTTGTCTATAATTCAGGGTTAGGATTTCATGCTGGTCTACTATTGTGGTAGAATTCATTTAACATAACCCCACCCCCAAATGTCAAGAAAAAAAGTGATTGGTTGCTTTACATGTCGTCAGGTGGGTTTTTTGCTGTATAAGATCGTTAAGTCAAGACTGAGCCATTATCATTGAAAATAAAGTAAATGTCATGCCTTTAAGAGACTTTTATAATGTGCCAAAAAAAAAAGAAAAAATCTAATAAATGCTGTTTCTTGAGCAGCAAATTAGCATATTACTATGATTTCTGAAGGATCATGTGACACTGAAGACTGAAGTGATGATGCTGAAAATTCAGCTTTGATTACAAGAATAAAATACATTTTAAAATATATTCAAATAGAAAAGTTATTTTAAATTTTTATAATATTTCTCAAAATTAATGTTTTTACTGTATTTTGATCATATGCATTTACACAGGATCCTAATGCTTTTCTTTTCAGGGAAGAAGCCATGTCTGATGAGGAGGCAAAGGTCATTTCTTTAGGTCTCATCTCTTTTCTAACACATGCTCTCAAGGATGAGTCAAAAAGGCTTCTCTGAATTTCAGAAATGTCAATGGATATGCACACAGCTCTAAGGTTGCCATGGCAACATGCTGTCTGATCTAAAAACAGAAGAAAAAAAAAATTGTTGTTCAGAGCAGTTAAACACTTCAGGTTAGGTCAGCATGCTCTTCCTCAGACTCACTGAATTGGGATGACCCGTTATTGAATGTAACAATAATGTTACCTTTAATTAAAAAGCAATGCAGAAGAGTAATCACTTCAATGTTGTATTTAGGGTCAATCTTTCTACATAGTTTTGCTTCATTGATTTTATTTGTGTTTCCTGAAAGCATGACTTTTCTCAATGACTTAATGCTTTACTTTTAAAAACAGTCCAGCTCAAGGTCCTTTCCTGATCATGTCCTCTTTTACCACTGCTTCCTGTTTCTCCTTCATTGTCCTACTCAATAATAAGGATTTGTTCTGCTGGTGAGATTTTTCTTCTAAGAAAATACATCACTGGATCACTGGCCACACAGCAAATATTATAAATTATATATAAATGAATATTATTATTTATAATTTAAGTATTTTTTAAATGTATAATACATACACTGTACTTAATACATAATAAATACATGTATGTATGTATGTATGTACAGTATGTATGTATGTGTGTGTATACTGTATATATAAATATGTATATATATATATATA
>RJVU01070129.1:2822052-2842244 GCA_003731715.1 Anabarilius grahami
CGAGTCATGGCAGATGACCAAACCCATCATATTTTTTATAGATATACTGTTATTTTGTGACAGAATGTAGTTTTAAGAGTTTTTTTAGCCAAGAATGTAGTTTAGACCTCAGTTATGTGATTTATATGTAAACATATAGTGCCTATTTGAATATTTGTTGAGATGTGAGCTCCAGGCCGTCAGCAGCCATTCAGCGTTCATGTACCCGCAGAGGACAGCATCATCTCAGCCAGTCCTTCTGGAATTTGCTGCTGGCTTTTATGTAGATATTCAGTAAAAGTTACATTAATACGCCATGAGATGGTGACAAAGACTGTCTTTATGAGTGAGTCAGTCAGTCGCAAAGATTTTATATTGAAATGGACTGAAACAAGAAAACAAGGACGTTGTTTTTACTTTAAACAACATCTTACGAGATGCAACTGACAAATGCATTGACTAGCGCTGTCATTGGAAATTCTCTTAATGTTAAAAGGACAAAGACAAAGATATCGCTTTCCTTAGCAGACATTCAAAATGATTTTGTGAATATAAGATTGACCTGAAGAATATCAGCTAGATGCAGGTAATACACTCGCTTAGTCGATCTCCCTCTCATATAACTCTACATATTACAATGAGCTTCAATGAAGCGACTCAGCATTCCTTCGTTGCTAGTTCTAAAGTAATGTTTTAGAATCAGTAACGGAGGCTTGTGCTCAACTGTTAAACTGTCATCTTGAGATTTGAATCCGTGGCGGAAGGAAGTAGCTTCTCACAAAAGAGTGTTTTTAAAGACAATCCGTTGTTGTTTCTCATTTATTAACTTTTGAACTGTTGTATAAATGCAATATCACACTCGTAGCCTTGTGATATTGCTCTATATTAGCACTAATCACAGCTGTGCTGATATAGAGCGATATTGCACGGCTACTATATATTTATTCACATAAATACAGCACATTCGATATATAACATTTTAGGCAACTCTTTAGTATAGGGAACATGTATATATTAACTACGACTTTTCCCTCAATAAACTCCTAATTTACTGCTTATAATTAGTAAGTTAGTTGTTAAGTTTAGGTATTGGGTAGGATTAGGAATGTAGAATAAGGTCATGCAGAATAAAGCACTAAAATAAAAATTTGTATTAAATACTAATAAAGAGCCAATATTCTAGCAATATGCATGCTAATAAGCAACTAGTTAAAAGACCCTAAAATTAAGTGTTACCAAATTTTATTTTTAAGAAATTGAGGAAATACTTTTATTCAGCAAGGATGCATTAAATGGATCAAAAGTGACAGTTACAAAATATTTAGCATTTGGCATTTCCCCCCCCAAAATAACTTACATTGCATTCAAGGCATGCATCTAATCAGTTCATGCATTCCCTGGAAATCAAACCCATGACCTTGTCGTTGCAAGTGCCATGCTCTACTGATTGTGCCGTTCTTAAAAAGTAACAGAATGCAGCTACAGGCCTTTGCCATTTGGTTCACCTGCCTCACCTAACCTTGTGATTGGCTGTGGGATTTAGGGGCACTATGCTGCCTCACAGGCACAGAGGTTAAGGTTAGGCTGGTTGGAATGGGCAAGTTAGTCCCTGCTGGTATTACAGCATGTGGGCAAAAAGTATCTTTTCCAATGACAGACATATACATCTTTTTCAGTAAACAGCCACGCAACTGCCATGACAGGCAAAATTCAGAGTACATTTCTCATTGGATTCATGAACAAGCTCATTGTGCCCTATTGCAGTGTTTCCCAACCCTGTTCCTGGAGGCACACCAGCAGTTCACATTTTCCAACTCTTTCTAATCAAACTCACCTGATTCAACTCATCAGCTCATTAGTAGAGACTCCAAGACCTGAAATGTATGAGTCAGATAAGTGAGACATCCAAACTGTGTACTGTTGGTGTGCCTCTAGGAACAGGGTTGGGAAACACTGCCCTATTGCATAAACTTCTCCTCTCCATACACACTCATACAAATCCCCCTTTGACTCCCTGAAGTCATCTCTGACGTTAAAAACCTTACACCAATTATACTTCCCCCTTTTGCTGATAAAGGGTTCAGCATCAGTTCATGATGAGATTAATGCACTATAACGAACACCATCCAGTGAAATACTTAGAACAATTAGAGGCATCTGACAAATTCCCTCTTGACCAGGAAAGAAGTTTGCATTGTGTGCAGTCAGCAACTAGACTGAGATTTGCCAATCAGATCGCCGCACACACATCCCACAGGAAATATGGTGAGCCTTCGCTGATTTTGATGGAGTTGCATAGAACTCCAACTTGGCAGATCGCTCCTGTCATGCAGGTTGGTGTTTGTGGGTAATGTTAAATTTTAATGCGATCAAATTGACTCCCTCGGCTCAGGTTGAAGGACGGTTGAAGAAGAGGAGGAGGATGGGCTTTGTCCTGTATTGTCAATGTAAAACGTTAGAGGCACTGAAATTAAATCTATGATTGCTGAGTTTTGCAATGTTTACCTCAATAACTGACTTAACTAGCGCAGGTCTTTCCTACTTCTTCCTACTTCAAAATGCATACATTTTATGTCATATAACACTGAATATCAATTAGCATTACATAAATTGCACATAAATACAAGCTTGAAAATAAATAGCTGCAAGCAGGAGTTATCGGAGATCCAGCGCTTTAAGGCTTTTAAGCTCATATTAAAATATGTCAGTGCCATTGTTTTGTCTCAAGATGCACACCAGTAATGTTTTTTTCTAGTGTACATTTATAAAAGATACTTCAATGCCTTCATTGAACTAAGGCTTAATCCTGGCTTAGGCTAAACCCTGTCTGAAACCGGGCCATTGTGTTTTATTTAGCGAGCCTGTAACCACCTAGATCATAGATGGAAAAGACCATTTACAGCCAGTTCGGGCAGTTTAATATGGTTTACATTTATAGCACCACCTATGGTCCGATCTCCATAAAAGTTACAGGCTTCTTTAGCATCATATGTTGCATGTGCTCACCAAATTCTGTGAAGTTCTGAGTTTCTGTTTAGGAATTATAGGCTTTTATGTACGCAGAATGCTGATCTTTGAAAATCCGAACAATAACAATAGGGTTTCAAGCTTTACACACTTGAATTGATAATTAATTTGTGAAAAACCGTAAAAGCATGTTATGAGTATACAATGCATTACAGACATCTTCCATTTATTTTCTTTAACCCTCATCAAACTTAAGTTAAATTGTAATAATGTAATAATAAATTGAAAATTAAGTTAACATTTTAAAACAATTCTTTCGCCAATTGAAACAATTCATTAGCTTATCTATTTATGTTTGCCAAATGGTAGTAGCAACATGCCACATTAATATAGAATTTACGATGTCATAGCTTCGAATGCTGCTCATCCAGTCAGAACTTTGATTTATAATAATAAAATGTAAACTTTGAAAGCCTCACAGACAAACTGCTCTAATAATCTACATTCTTTGCCTGAGATCAAAAAAAAAAAAAAAACTTGAATCATCCAACCTTTAAACAACATTCACAGATGATTCCCAGCTTCAATAAACTGTGCTTAAAGAGCGAAGACGGAGCTCTGAACACACCAGCAGGTCTGCCAAGCATATGGCTTCCCCTGAGGATCGCCACATGCCTAAATATCCTACACTACCCCTTCCAGCGCTTCCTTGACACCAATCATACACCTGCTTGCCATTTAGATGTTTCATCTGTTGACTATACACAAAATGTACACTACCGGTCAAGAGATTGGCATAATTATATATATGATTATAAACATGATTTATCCTGATCAGTGAACAGGGGTCATGAGTATGAGCTGAAGAAAGTGCTTCCATCCACATCCATCCATCATAAACATTAGAAAGTGAAATAATCCTTTAAGCATTTGCCTATTTAATTAAAAACAGCATTTTTTTTCTTTTCTTTTTTTTGGCTGGGTAGTGCATATATGTCCCATGTCTTTCTTCAAAACAAGTTTGATATCTGCTCATATGGCACAGTGGGCTAATATGTAAATATCACCTGATTTAAACCAATCATAATTGTCCTCCACTTAATTGCTTAAGTGGTTTCCATGGTGATGATGTGCTAGGTTCCTCCAGGTGGAAGGAAGGACATATGTCTACCAGTTTGTTGTTCATAACAGTTGATGTTACAGGCTTCGGAGAAGGCACGTGCTAGTTCTCAATCACTGTAGGTTTGAAAGTAGAGGGTGTAGGATTGGTGGAGTTATAGAAAAAGGTGCAAGTGCAATGACAGGTCTGAAACTTAAAGAGTTTTGTATGTGTTACTGGGTGGTTTGCTCAAAGACACCTATTGATTTTTGCCGTAACAAAAGAGTCATCAGTTAACATTCGTTGCTATTTCCAAAACAATGATGCCATTTGTATTTAGGCTGCCCTTGATGGATCTGAAAGTCAATCGAGAGCGAGAGGCAGTGAAAGAGGGACCACAAAATAAAGAGGAGGAAGAAAAGTGGAAAAAATTGCAGTATATGCCTTTTTTTCCCCTCTGATTAGATTTGCTTCTTATCTGTTTGGGAGCGATAACAGTTTTACCCAGGGCTTGCCAACTGCATCCCAATCCCGTTTCTTAACCGGATGAGGAGCCATGCCAAAGAGTCTTTGGTGGGCTGTCGCTGAAGATGCCGCCTCAGCCAAAACAGTCACTCGGGATCCCAGTTGCCTCTGATGGGCATAATGCCGCTACACGGCACTTGGGAAATAACGGTTTGAAGGACATGGCTGTTGTCTCTGGGATGAAGGATGCATGCTTCATTCTGCCAATACTGAGTGGACAGCAAACAATAAGAGGTTTTAAAGGACTCTTAAAGGATCAAGACACTTGAGGTTAAGAGCTAATCATGCAGGTTTAAGGGAATCAAACCCTCCATCATATTAGGATTAGAGAATTGTCAATTGTAATATTGCATTTCTGGTTGCACAGCGATGCTCTGGTACTAATTACGTCTTTTTGTCTTAGTCCCACAGGAAAGGAAAATCGTAAATAAGATCTTGCGCATTTCTCAGATGTCACATTGAGATTAAATGATGAGCAAATATTGCTTAACTTTCCTACTTCTCAGATCCGCCTCCTGAGAATAAGACCTTGTAATATTGCATGTGACTCATATGGAGCTTTAAAGGGATTGTTCACCCAAAAATGAAAATTGCATTGCTGAAAAAAAACAACAACAACAAAAAACAGCATTGCTGGTCAGCAGCATAAGGTATGTTTTGCATGCTGGTTACATGTTTACTGGTAAACAGGAAATCCTCAGTTTTAAACAAACACTGCTCAAGTTTCATATGGTCCCAATCTATAGAGAGTAAAAGTAACACTGAAGTAGTGTTGCAGTTAGTGAAATAAAGTAGATTCACTCTATAAGTAATGATTGAGCATTAGTGATGACACCTGTGGTTAACAAGCAGAATCACTGAAGATAAGAGGAACAACAAGAACAGGAAAAAAGAGAAGCGATGATCAGAAACAACAACTACAACTAACTTACAGCCACATGGCCTTAGATGAAAACAACTGCAAATAAAATCAATATCTCACCAGAGATGAGATGATTAAGCAATTCCAAAAATAGCATTTCCATATTCACTAATTACAAACCAGTTTGGCTTTATTTCTTTCATATGGTACATGTACAAAGGTTGTTGAGGTCACCATTATGGTGATTAGTATTCTATTTAGTTGAACACTTGGCCATTGACTTTGGTTGAATGAAATCTCTTTCAGCAATTGTTGAAAGTGTATGCCATCACTATTTTCAACAATATTTCATGCTCCTGACTGCACTGACATACCTTTTACTATGTGCTCTTTTTGGAATCAGTGACTGACAGCTGGATTTTGACACATGTGAGTTCCCAAATGAGTATGAAAGTCTTTAAATGCAGAAATTTTAAAGGGTTAGTTAACCCAAAAATGAAAATTCTGTCATTTATTACTTACCCTCATGCCGTTCCACACCCGTAAGACCTTATCTTCGGAACACAAAGTAAGATATTTTAGTTGAAATCCGATGGCTCAGTGAGGCCTACATAGGGAGCAATGACATTTTCTCTCTCAAGATCTATAAAGGTACTAAAAACATATTTAAATCAGTTCATGTGAGTACAGTGGTTCAATATTAATATTATAAAGCGACGAGAATATTTTTGGTGTGCCAAAAAAACTAAATAACGACTTATTTCAAAACACGATTTCAATAACGACGATTTCCAAACACTGCTTCAGGAAGCTTCGGAGCATAAATTAATCAGTGTATCGAATCATGATTTGGATCATGTGTCAAACTGCCAACGGCTGAAATCACGTGACTTTGGCGCTCCGAACAGCAGATTCGATACTCTGATTCATTGTGCTCTGATGCTTCCTGAAGCAGTGTTTTGAAATCGGACATCATTTTATAAGTCGTTATTATGTTTTTTTTGCCGCACCAAAAATATTCTCGTCGCTTTATAATATTAATATTGAACCACAGTACTCACATGAACTGATTTAAATATGTTTTTAGAACCTTTATGGATCTTGAGAGAGGAAATGTCATTGCTGGCTATGTAGGCCTCACGGAGCCATCGGATTTCAATTAAAATATCTTAATTTGTGTTCCGAAGATTAACGAAGGTCTTACGGGTGTGGAACGGCATGAGGGTCAGTAATAAATGACAGAAATTTCATTTTTGGGTGAACTAACCCTTTAAGTTTATTGTTATTGTTATTGAACAAACTTCTTATGATTATGCTTTTATTAGACATTTTTCTTGGTTTTCATTTCTCTATTTTTTTTATTTTTTATTTTATTTTATGTACATAAGCTCTTTTTAACTAGTTTGTGTACAGATCTTGTGTACAAAACAGGAGACAATTCCTTTGATGCTTTGAAACATTTTACCAGTTTATCAGTGATTAATAATGTAATCATAACTAAAACGATTTGATTTTTTTATTTATTTTACTTTCAGCAGAGGGAGCAAAATAAATTACGAAGGTATACTCATATAATACAATAAACCATGTGTTTTACCTTATATTGTTTATTCCTTTACATCATTAATGTGTTAAATATAGAAATATGCAAACAAAAACAATGCTTGTACCCAAAACACTGCTTGCATACAGACAGCTGACTTACTCACACTCAACCCCACAAGACCATGCAGGTGAAACAGCTTCACCAGCTCCATTTTGCTTGAGAACAGCATGAATATGCTGGTCCACCAGCTAGACCGGCACTATACCAGCATAAACCAGCCTGGACCAGCATGGAATCCATTCTGGTTTATGCTGGATTTTTCAGCAGAGCTGTCATCACTTACCCTTACCCTGTTAAACACAAAAGAAGGTATTTTGCAGAATGTTGGTAACCAGACAGTTGACGGTAGCCTTCCCCCCACCCCCAACTAAGGAAGTCAATGGCTACTGTTTGATTACCAACATTCATTATTACATCTTCTTTTGTGTTCAGCAAAATAAAGAAACTCATACAGGTTTGGAACAACTTGAGGGTAAATAAGTGATGACAAAATCTTAGTTTTTGGGTGAACTATCCCTTTACAATAGGTCTCAAATTTGCAAATTCTGCAATCTCAATGTGAACTCAAAATTCTAATTCTAATCAAATTCCTTCTGAAATAGCTGAAATCCACATTGACTTAGTATCCAAATTGTATGTCAGTGATTGTCCCATTTGAGACTATTTTTATATCAAAACATATTTTAAGAGGAAAATTTAGAAACTATGTTTGAAAACCCCATTAAGTCTCCCAAACTCTTAGAGCAACCAAAGAACAATAACATTTTCCTCTGGGATTAGTTATTTCTTTTATCATTGTGAAATGTGTTTTAAGTCCCTATAATCACACTGAAAGCCGTAACACACCAACAGCATATACATACATTCTTTTAAAATGTATTAAAATTAATAGAACATGTTATTGTAAGAGATAAATCTCTGACAATCAAAATTCAATGGTTCACTCGAGTCAACACAGTTCCTCTCCGCTCTCTGAAAATGCAGGAAAATGGAAGATCCGTTTGTTTCATCATACTCATCAAAATTTAATTGCTATTCCATTGATCAAACATGCAGCGGTTATTGAAACTAACACACTCTTTTAAAAAATCCAAATCTGAATAATGCAAAACTCTAAAGGAAATGGCTCTCAGATAATGTGTTGACAATAGGAAATCTAATGCAAAACTTGTGCTTACAGTGTCATTCTGTCTGGGATCATTTGGTGTAAAATTAAAGAGAATATATTTTAAAATTACAGAAGTTTAAGTCAGCGCCTGCTGTATATGTTTCTGTTATGCAACTATGTTCTGCCTGTCTAGTCTCTTGAGCAACACAGTGTTTCACCAAACAGGCTGAATGAAATAACAGAAATTCAGCATCTAGTTGAGGTACTTAATCAACCTGCCACTACATTTAAAATCTTAGTTTGGGGTCTGTAAGATTTTTAAAATGTTTTTGAAATGCACCTCTTATGCCTAGGCTGAATGTGATTGATCAAAAAATAGTGATACACTGAAATATTATTAGCTACAATTTAAACTGCCCCTATTATGCTATTTGAAAGGTTACTACTTTTGTTTAAGAGGTCTCCTACTACAACAGGTTTACACACATCAAAGGTCAAAAAAACAATTTCATTTTCTCATAATATGCATTGCACATCCCCACATTTTTCAATGATTATCAAGCGACTAGTCGGATGAATCAGTCTCTCTAAATCCCTCCCCCAGTCTGTTGTGATTGGTCTACTGCTTACAGCGCAAGTCGGAAACAAACACCCATTACCATAACGGATTCAGCTCTGTAGGCTTCCTAATGCTCAGCATATCTACACACTGTAAAGACATTAACGATGGCATCAATTTTACTATATTAATCTGAGTCGCGAGACCGATGACGAAATATTGGAAAGACTAGTAATTCAACCCAAACCTCCACTGCAAGGATGACTTGAGCAGGACGTTTCTTATTGATACGCTACTTAGTTTGACGTTCACCGTGAGATGTTGCAACTGTAATTCCTCACCATCAGCATGAACAAGTTTATGTCCATCAATAAACCGGTGTATATTTCTAATTTATTGCAGTGCACATGTGGGAACAGTATTATTAACAGTATCAATAACAGTGCAGATGTTAGCCGAGCACTAATGTGAATGACTGATGTAAAATTAAAGTTTGTAAAGCAAATCTTGCTCCATCCTTTATCTTTACTCAAAGGAAGTGTTTTTTCTTTTTGGAAGTGAAAATAAACTGAATTTCCTTTCACAGTGCAGAGCACAGTGTCTTGACGACGTTATCAACACGAACGAGCTACAGCGTTTGAGAAGTTTTCGCGGGATGGCCACGCAGAATGTAGGAGGACATTATGCAAATGTGTTCACTCGTGACGTGTGAACTTCGCATAAATGGGATTAGAATTACAAACGACTCGTTTAAGTGGTTCAGAGTCGACTCTTTCTTTTCAGAGACAATAACTTTATTTATGATGCAATTTCAGCTTAACAACTTGCCAGTCTGTTTACATTAACATACAGCTACATTACACACTGCATGGAAGGTAATTTCCATAATAGGGCACTTTAAAATAACAGTTTTCTATTTGAGTGTTTTAAAATGTAATTTATTCCTCTGAAAGTATGATCAAAGTTGAATTTTCAGCATCATTAGTGCCCTCAGTGTCACCTGATCCTTTAGAAATCATTCTAATATGCTGATTTGATTGTCAAGAAACATTTCGTATTATTATCAATGTTGAAAACAGTTGTGCTGCTTCATTTATTTATTTGAGGATTATTTGATGAATACAAAGTTCATTTTACAATAAGTTATTTTGTTTGACTTTTTTTTTTTTGTGGTGGTGGTGGTTGTGGTTGTGGATTAAACATTATATAGTACTAATTAAATATTTATTTTTGAATAATTTCTTGCAGTATTTAATGAAATGTACTTTGAAAATAAACTTGAAACTAAAAGATCAGGATATTCATATCAAATGTATGACGCATCTGACATTTATGCAAAGATACATTCACATTTTGAAACACGTGTTAAAAACAAAAGATTTCCTAGTCATATCTGTTAAGTGTATAAATGTAAATATCTACTGTGGTTAAAACATTATAGCATAGCTCTATTGACTGACTTTTTATGCTGCACAATATATTTCTAACCCTACACTATAGTACTGTCATGTACCTGTGAGACACCTCAAAAAGAAGATGGGATGTGTATTAGATTATCACTGTGATGGATGATACCATATGCTGTTTTATGTGGAGGAAAGACTTACACAAGTGCACTTGATCAATGTTTTCTTCAATCAGTGTCAAGCAGTACTACTCAAGTAGTACATAAACTAAAATTAAATGCTTAAAATAAATGTTAAATATAAAAAAATATATATACACACACACACACACACACACACACACACACACATGTTCGTTTTTGTGAATTGTGGGGATATTCCATAGGCGTAATGGTTTTTATACTGTACAAACTGTATTTTCTATCCCCCTACACTACCCCTACCCCTAAACCTACCCATCACAGGAAACTGTGCACACTTTTACTTTCTCACAAAAACTCATTCTGTTTGATTTATAAACCTTTTGAAAAGTGGGGACATGGAGTAATGCCCTCATAAGTCACCTCTTTTTTGTAATACCTATGTCATTATACACATTTGTGTCCTGATATGTCACAAAAACTCGCACACACACACTCTCTCTATATAGCCAAAAGTATTGGGACACCTTCTGTAATATATATATANCTACCCCTACCCCTAAACCTAACCATCACAGGAAACTGTGCACACTTTTACTTTCTCACAAAAACTCATTCTGTTTGATTTATAAACCTTTTGAAAAGTGGGGACATGGAGTAATGTCCTCATAAGTCACCTCTTTTTTGTAATACCTATGTCATTATACACATTTGTGTCCTGATATGTCACAAAAACTCGCACACACACACTCTCTCTATATAGCCAAAAGTATTGGGACACCTTCTGTAATATATATATATAATTATATACAAAGACATATGTATATATGTCTTTGCATATTAGTGTTTGTGTAATGAATTCTTGCATTTAATTACCTAAAAAAAAAGATGAAAAAAAAAGTGTTTTTGCAGCAGGTCAAAAGTCTGGACATCACAATCAATACTGGAACACTGTCACTAAAGTTTTATGTTAACCATCCATGTCCTTAAAAGAATTCAAGGATCCTCCACAGCTCTTCAGAAACTCTCAGGGGTCAGTGTTATTTTCAAGACTTCTTAAGGGAGACTTTTGTCCCATTTTAGCAAACATTAAATACTTTGTCATGTTTATACCAGACACCATCATACCCTTGAGTAATCTATTTGAAATGATAAAAGATGCACCTGCATTTTCTGTTCTCCTTCAAGAAAGAAAGAAAGAAAGAAAGAAAAAGAAAGAAAGAAATCGATCAATCAATAACAAAAAAATAGAAACAGCTCAAAGATACACACACAACCTAAATCTACGTGTCAAAACTAACCTGCAGTGTGCAATGAATCTTTGCACAGTGCTTTTCATTTCAGTAGTTCACTGTGATCATGGCTCTCAAACTCCATGTCACAAACTGCTCTGATAGACCGGTTGAGGATCCAAACGCAGCTTTAATTGGGCCAATCCAGAATCAAAATCCATAAAACAGGCAATAGGTCAAAACACAGAACAGATAACCCAAAAAGTAGGGATGGATAGTTTGACACCCAGTGTCGACACACGTCTCGAGTTTTCGACACACTAGTGCTCCGAAACAGTGTTCATTGCTTGAAATGAGACTGTCACGTGACCTGTGGAAATGAAGCTTTGTTACTTCCCTGACACGTCACGTCGGGCTCAAACAAACTAATATTTTCTAAAGCTGGGGATGTGATTAGTAATAAAGGAGCTGCTTAAGCTCCAGCACAATGAAACAAATAATATTCTTGAACTAAAATATGAAATAGCATTTGTATTTGTGCATTTGTGTTTTTTTTAACAATGTGCATGTTTGTGTTGTTTTGTAACACACAAAAAACACACAAAAATGGGTGCGATGAAAAAAAATCACATAGACCTAATTTATTGCCGCATTAAACATTCTGTTTATAAGGTGAAAAGATACAAGTTTGATGCGAGTAAAAATGAACAACAGAAAGTCTATATTGTCATTGTATTGTACATGAAATTGTACATGAAATTTCGCTGCACACACATGTGCCGTCATCTTTCTATATGGTTATTAAATATACAAATAAACCTTACATCCTAACGAACAACACTGAATGACACCAGTGGCGTAGTAATTTTTATTGACCACCAGATGGCGAAGTAGATCACTGTTTCAAAGCATCAACGCAGTTTGTTGTAAAAGCCTCACTGCTTCAAAAGCCTCGTTCGGCAAATCCCTACCAAAAAGACAACACAGAAAAATAAGGAAAACCACAAGGCAGAAGATCATAAAACCATGCCACAGGAAACCAGAGAGAGAGCTCAGAAATAAGATAATCACAGGTGGCAGTAATCAGCACACAATGAGTCCAAGCAATGAGTCATGGGAAATGCAGTTCATGAAGTGGTAAAAGAGACAGTGCCCTCTGGTGGCTATCATATGCACTCTGGCTGGAAGGCATGACACTCCAAATGGTACAATAAAAATTTAAATGAAATTAAAAAAAGTAGTCTACATGATGCGTGCACTATATTCAGAGTTGTATGGAAACAGCTGCATAAAGATTCTTCACATTTTCTCTTTGTTCCATGGGGGAAAAAAAAGTTGTCACAACAAAAGTAATCTAACAATAGCAAACAAATGACAAAATTATAATTTCACTAGCTAAGCAGCGGGGCAGTTAATTTTTCTGAAATAGTGAAAACTATTATAAATAGTAGAAAGAAAGAAATAGGGGAGGAGGAATCACCTTCTTTTTTAATGACTTTGTTCCACTATGCCGCACTGTTATTGAAAACCTGCTTCCCTATAATCATTTCCTACAAATTAAAGCTTCTACTCCCCTTCAGAGTTTGCATCTTTTATCTTGGTCGGCATGTACACTTCCAGCCTGTGCCGCAGATGTCTGCTGGACAGATAGCAGGTGAGGAAATGAAGAACCAGATCGTATCATTTTGGGAGACTTCAGCAATCCGAGACTGACTAAAGAACTCCCATAATACAAGCAACACTTCAAAACTGTTGATCATTGCTACACCTGATAAAATATTCCATTTTTGCTTCTCATGCTGCTCTGAGACATTTGATCACAACGGGACTATGTCATTATGAAATACAGGTTAAATGATGGATAAGAGACTGAATTGCAGAGCTTCTCAGACTTTACTTTAGTGTCAGAGCAATGAACGACCTGAATTAATGCTTAAACCAGTGGCACTCAACTTCACAAGCCAAGAGGGCCACATTCAAACCACTCTGAAACTCTGTGAATTTCAACATGGGTTTGAAGAATTTCACACCAGCAGGATAAGGAGTGGGTGAAAATTAATATTATTGTGAAACTCTGAGCCACAGAAGAGTGTGAGCCATTTTCATTAGGTTGCTGCACAAATAAATGTCAGTTTAGTTTCAAATGAAGCCACATTATTCAGCATCATCAGCATAATCTGAAGGAAATGAAGTTGACGTGCCACATCAGTCAGAAAGGTTGCATTGTGCATGAATGTGCTAGTAAATTATATTGTAAAATATGTGGACAGCACAAAAAGTGCAGCGGCAGTCCATCAAAGGAGGCAGGAGAGGATGAGCCTCCTCAAAAATATAGGCACAACACATGTAACATTGAAAGTGATTTAACCTTCAACATACCTGCTAATGCGCATAACTACGATACATATACACTACCATTCAAAAGTTGGGGTCAGTAAGATATATATACTGTATATATATATATATTATTTATTTTCTACTTAGTAATTTATTTTATTCAGTAAATATGCATCAACATTGATACAAAGTGACAGTAAAGACATGCATAATGCATAATTTCTAAATATATTCTATTCTTTAGAACTTTCAAACAATCAGTATATTAGAATGATTTCTGAAGGATCATGTGACACTGAGGACTGGAAAAATGATGCTGAAAATAAAGCATCATCTGTGATTCATATAATGGAAGTCAATGGGTGTCGTCACTTTGAAGTTTGATCAATATTAATTAGCATATCAGCCTGGATGGATGGATGGATGGATGGAACAAATTGATAGGTAGGTAGGTAGTTTGGTGGGTGTGTGGATGGATGGACGGACGGATGGACCGATGGATGGAATGGCCAAATGGATAGGTAGGTTGGCGGATGGATGGATGGATGGATGGATGGATGGATGGATGGATGGATGGATGTATGGATGGATGGATGGATGGATGGATGTATGGATGGATGGATGGATGGATGGATGGATGGATGGATGGATGGATGGATGGATGGATGGATGGATGGATGGATGGATGGAATGGCCAAATGGATAGGTAGGTTGGCGGATGGATGGATGGATAGATGGATGGATGGATAAATGGATGGATCAAACTGATAGGTAGGTTGATGGATGGATGGATGGATGGATGGAACAAACTGATAGGTAGGTTGATGGATGGATGGATGGATGGATGGAATGGCCAAATGGATAGGTAGGTTGGCGGATGGATGGATGGATAGATGGATGGATGGATAAATGGATGGATCAAACTGATAGGTAGGTTGATGGATGGATGGATGGATGGATGGAACAAACTGATAGGTAGGTTGATGGATGGATGGAACAAACTGATAGGTAGGTTGGTTGATGGATGGATGGATGGATGGATGGATGGATGGATGGATGGATGGAAAAGACTGAAAACAAGCATGAAAACAAGCTGGCCCCAACAGTACAGCATGGCGCTAGCAACACCAAGGTCCTGGGTTTGAGTCCCAAGGAATGCATGAACTGATGTACATAGGAGCTGCTTGAGATAAAAGCATCTGCTAAATGTATAAATGTAATTTATTCCAGCCAATCTGAGACATATGTTCTTTGTTTTAAAACAATGTTTGTTTGTTTGTTTGTTTGTTTGTTTGCCCTGATAGAAACGGTCATGAAGACTTTGAGAAACTGTCTTGGCCAGTGTCAAAACATTCCCTGACCCCTGGCTAGACCTTTTGTAAATTTGCTTGCAGAGTTAACAGGTCAGCAGATAACGCCGTGAGCTTGGGCTAGCACTTTATCCTGCAGCAGTTGTACTGCGGAATATCCCACATCAGGATTCGCTCATTGACTTTGGCGTCACATTTTAAACAGCAATCTCGCAGCTTCTACAGACCGAGCTGTCCCATCTGGCTGTGTCAGACTCCATCTGTCAGTGGATCTCCGACTTCCTAACGCACGGGAAACAACGTGTGAGGCTGTGAAAGCACACCTCTGACTCACTGCCCCTCAGCGCTGAAGCTCCACAGTCTTGCACACAATCTTCTTTGTTCTGCTCTCCCGACAGCAGGAACTGCAGCTTCTGAAGTCATCTCCTGAAAGGGTGAAATACTCATTGGCCTCATTAATTAAGAGTGACGAGTCTGCTTACAGACAAGACGTGGAACACCTGCTGCAGCTCTAACATACTGGAACTGAACTCTCGGAAGACCGCAGAGATGCTTGTCAATCTCTAACCATCGCTGGCTCGAGTGTAACCAGAAGAGAGACCATAAACTTCTGTAAGTTTCTGTAGGTTGCGTAAATGAGCACTAAAAGTATCACCGTATGCATAATTAAATGTTTAAACATTGCCTCAATAAATTCACAGCTGAAATAAAAAGACATTAAGATGTATATAATTTTGACATTTACATTTGTTTCTATTTTTAGAGAGTGAAAACTGTTAATAAATGACTTCTTAGCAACTCTCGCATGAAACCAACACTGCAACGATCTTAACTAAATGGTGAACCTACCCGTGCAACTTTAAAAATATAAATTAAAAAGGGAACACTTTACGATAAGGTTCATTAGTTAAAAATTAGTTAATGTATTAACTAACATGAACTAACCATGAGCAATACATTTGTTACTGTATTTACTAATCTTTGTTAATGTTAGTTGATGAAAATACAGTTGTTCATTGTTCATGTTAGTTCACAGTGCATTAACAGTAAGTAAGTTTTTTTTTCCCCCTCACCAAGGCTGCATTTATTTGATCAGGGATACAGCAAAAACAGTAATATTTCACAATATTACTGTTTTTGAACAGTAAAATGAATCATAAAATAATTCGGACGTGTTATATATGGGCCATTCTTCAGAATTGGTGCAAAATGCTGTCCCACAACCAAAAAACATATTTAAAAGGATTTAAGTATTCAAACCTTAGATGTTTACTACGATCCTTCTATTATTTTTTGAATCCCACAATAATATTTAAAATAGCAGTAAGCTTAATATATATATATATAAAAAATCATAATTTATTGGGTACTTTTAATTGGGAGGTGGCTGTCCCGAACCCTAACCCCTACATTTCAACTTGTGAAAATGATATTGAAATAATTTTTGTAATTTTTTTCCATTGTGGTTTTTAAAAATATATATATATATAAAAAAAGTGAAGTTAAAAAATATAAATCATAAAACTTCATGTAAAAAAAAAAATCATGTCACTACCGAAACAGTGTGTGTTTNCATGAAACTTTATGTAAAAAAAATGTGTCCCGCATTTTCATGTCACTACATGTATGTTTTTGTCCATTGGCTGAGACTGATTTTAACCATTTTTGATCAGGAAATATTCCTGTGTCCCTTTCTCTCAAAGCCTCTCTTTCATAGTAGATAGGTACCATCATTTTGAGGTAAATATGTTCAAATCTGAAAATCTGTATGTAACTTTAAGGAACATCATTACCAAACACTTTTTTTTTCTTTTCTGAAATTAAGCACACTTTTTTGGGTGTTATTCAATGTGTTTGCAACTGCTTAGTGCTTTAGAACTGCTTTATGTGTTTGCAACTGCTTAGTGCTTTATAACTGCTTTATGTGTTTGCAACTGTGCTAGCTAACCATTTAAGTTAAAAATTAAGTCACTACTGAAACAGTCATCATTGTTTGGGTAGTGACAAAAGGGAACACATAATCCTTGGTTGGGGGAAATAAACAAAATTTTAGTACAGTTATGCAAATCATTAGTATTTTAGTTTGTTTTAGTGTTTTAGTATGAGAGTTAAACCTCTGTAATGCAATGTGGTCAATACCAAAACATTACTGTCACTACCGAAAATGTGCAGTCATGACCGAAACATGGGATTTTTTGTCAAAAAATAAGTATATTGAATTATCAACTATCAATTATCAAGATGTTATGATAGTGTTTAGTTCAATGTATATTCAAACTTAACTTTGAAATCAGAATAGTTAACTTTATGCCTTTTACAAAGAAAAAATGGAATCAAAATACAACAAATCTCATAAATTAAAATTGCAATTAGGTGGTTAATTCGACCTCACTCGTGACCTCACTCGTGACCTCACTCGTGCATTTTCATAAGTTTTTTGCTAAATCGTAAGTATTTTGCGAGTTGCCAAATTCGTACGAATCCATACGAATGACCTACCTCTAACCCTGCCCCTGAACCTACCCATCACTAGGGTTTAGACAAATTGTATGAATTCGTACGAGTGAGGTCGTGCGAATTAGCCACCTCGTAAAATACATACGAATTGGTCGTGAGATAGCGTTGATTTACAAGGTAGATGTAAACAAAAATCTTAATAGGTCAATATATCCCTTCTTAATACATTATTTATTATCGTGTTTCTGTAGTGACAAATTTGGGGAGAGGAAAAATATTCCAAAACTTTCTGGAAATACAATATGACAATTAACTGCACAGTTACTGGTAATTAACTGCACAATAAATGTTATACATTTGGAATAGTAGTGTGTTTCAAAGAAAATATAATTTATTGTAGTTACATAAGGCAAAATATGTTTAAAACGTCAACTGTAATGCAGATGAACCGTTACGCACAACTTTTAGCTAAGTTTTGCCTTATAAGTACAAATAGTGCAACCAAAGTACAGACTTACAGCTAGAAATCAACTAATAGTTACTAATCCCTTAGTGTGAACTTTACGTCCCAATTTAAGTAAGACGGCAGAAGACGGTCAAACCCAAGTGGTTAGCTTGTGCTTGTGCTCAGTGTTTAAATCAGGCTTGCATCATTTCAAAAATCATTTTCCCTCATATTCCCCCATCATTTCATGTCTTCTCAAAAACAACAAAAAAGTCTGTACTTCCTGCAGCATCTGAAAAGGTTGCCACAGGCATTGATGATGCAGTTCTACTCCACTATTACAGAGTGCTTTTTCAAATCATCTCTAAGCAACTTTAACCACTTCGCAACATAGCATATCATCTGGACGGCTGCAAAGATCACATGATGTGACCTTTTCCCCCAACCGAGGACTTTCTTCACCGGATCCAGACAGAACACGATACCAGCACTTTGCATCTATATTTTCCACCTTCTATTTCACAATCTTGGATTTCCAGACATTCTGGACATTTCCATCAAAATGTGTCCCTTCTTAACAAACTGACAACCTAGCATTACCCAAAACGTCACCATTGAGGTAAACAACACCTGAATTCATTTACCTAAGAGGAACACTTTGGAAGTTTTATGCAAATGTAGACTCACTAGCACTTCTCATCAAAACATCGATTTTCAAAATCTAAGTATGCAAGTCCTTTTTCCTTTCCTTATGCATGCACTATTGGTAATTATGGACTATATAAATAGAAATTGCCTCAGAAATTAGAGTTTTCTTATTGAAATGATCTACTCAATACCACTTCTCACAGAGTAATTATATAGCCTGTAATGTAAATAAGATGATTTCCCTTCCTACATTTATTTAATTTCCAGATGCTTACCAAGTGAACCTACAAACTATGCATTTAACCTCTTGTTGCATTAATTTAATTTACCCAAGGCAAATCACACCTACACTTTGGCACGAGGCCAAGCAGAACATCATGTCACAGAAAAGCTTGCTTTTAAATATGCTTTCAATTTATAAACCAGGAAGGCCCTTCAGATTCTCCAGTTTCTCTTCTATTTGTTCACAAAGTACAACAAATCTTTTTTTTTTTTTTTTTTTACATAAATGAAAAACCCAATTATGTATGGCTTTAAAAATTCTTAGTTTTTTCATTTAATATTGTTTTTATTTTATTTATTAACATTTTTATTTTTCATTTACTTATAATTATAAAACGGTTAGTTCCTATCCTTGATTCTGATTGGTCAGAAGCTGTGTTTTATTCATGATAAAACACGGCTATGACCGCTTCACCCAACGGTTCTGTGTATCGCTACACAACACCCTCAGCAACCACTCTTAGCAACATAAACTGTATGTTCTCAATTGATATTGTTCATTGAAGCTTACTTTATTATGTAGAAGAGTATTGTGAGAAAGAGATTGAGCGAGCGAGTTTATTACCTGCGTTCAGATTTAGCATTTTCCTTCTGGTCAGTCCTATGTTCATAATAAAAAATCTGTTTAAATGTCCGATGTATTATCCTGTCCTTTTAACATTTAAGGGGTTTTCCCATGACTGACAGTGCTAGTCAAAGCATTTGTCAGTTGTGTCTTGTTCCATGTTCACAACAATTCAGTATTTCAATATAAAAGTCTTCACTACTGACTGACACGCTCATAAAGACAGTCTTTGTCGCCATCTAATGGCGTAATAATGTAACTTCTGTTGCTGTTCACGGTCAGGGACTATTTTTCCGGCGGAAGGAATGCTTTAGTGAAAGTTTTCTTCATGAAAGTTGCATTGATACATATTTTTGGATACAATTTTTGTATTGTATGGTAACCGTTTTATAAAAGCAATAAGGTACTCGAGGCTAGTGCTGTATCGTGAATAAGTCACGGCTGAATAAGTCACGCTTCGCGTTGTGCCTAACAACGCCCTTCAGCCGTGACTTATTCACGATACAGCACAGCCTCTTGTACCTTATTGCTTACTTATTATTTTATAAATGTAATAAAATAATCATTATAATAATAAATAATTATAAAATAATATTTAGTTAGTTAGTTAGTGTTGTTCCATACTAACATTTTAGTAGTATACACTATTTAAGTGTTATTGTCAT
>RJVU01070129.1:2850024-2888128 GCA_003731715.1 Anabarilius grahami
ATGAAGAATAAAGTAAAATAAAAACAACTGAAGTAGAACAAAATAAATGAAACAATTTGTAAGGCTAATGCTGTTTGATAAGCTGTTAAAATATGTAAAGTTTAATGAATGCTGTTTGATAAGCCGTTAAATATGTAAAGTTTAATGAAGAAAATTAAGACAGCATAGTGCCATGCTAATAAAATGGTTCAAGGCCACATGCTCTTCTCTTCTTTCAAATGTACATTTCCAACAAAGAATGGCAGGTATCAGCATCATGAACCCAGCGGGAGTACAAGTAATGAGAATCGTGCAAAGAAACATTGTTATGTCTAGATACAGAAGATGGGTAACAAAGAATTAATGGGCATAATCCCCTAAAGTAACAGCCAAACATTTGTGGAGATCTTGTAGCCAAATATGTGTTTGGATCAAGTGAATTCAGTGTTTGCACTGATGTTAAGTAAAAAAAAAAAAGAACTTTTACACACCAAAAACAGGAAAAACATGTTGACTGACATTTTCATGCCCTTGGTAATATATTCGAAAACATGTCTAAAACTAAACCTAAATCTCCTGAAGATACCTTAATGNNNAAAAAAAAAAAAAAAATGAAGCTATAAGATCACAGGTCAGAAAAGAAACCCAGATCTAGTCATGGTTTTATTATTAGCTCCAAAAATGATCCTTTCATATATATTGAAAGGGTTTAAATGCAAAACATTTAGCATTTAAATCCTTTCAATATATATGAAAGCATCACAGTCATAACTGGGACTGATCTACATGAAATTGGCTCAGTATTAAGCTTTATATGACAACACAATCTATCTAAAACCAGGGAATTACATCTCATTAAAACCTCCAAAAATAAAGTCAAACTGTTAGACTTTCTAACTGTTAGAGTTTCAGCGGTGTCACTGCCAAAGAGGAATTTAGAAGTAATGGTTTGATTCAGAGCAGAAGTGTTCAGAAGTTGATGGGTGCACATCATCAGTCTAAAGATAGAGATGTAGCCGTATAATCTGGGACAGGCCTTAGACAGACACACACACACACACACACATTCGTTTTTGTGAATTGTGGGGACATTACATAGGCGTAATGGTTTTTATACTGTACAAACTTTATTTTCTATCCCCCTACACTACCCCTTAACCTAACCATCACAGGAAACTGTGCACATTTTTACTTTCTCACAAAAACTCATTCTGTATGATTTATAAGCCTTTTGAAAAGTGGGGACATGCTGTAATGTCCTCATAAGTCACCTCTTTTTATAATACCTAAGTCATACCCATGTCATTATACACATTTGTGTCCTGATATGTCACAAAAACGCACACACACACACACACACACACACGCACACACGCTAACACGCACACACACACATCTCCAGAATCATCTGGTTTAATTCTCAGAGGTACATCTGTCTTTTACACCACTTCACAAAAGCAGTCATCTAATAGGATGTTGCTCCACTGAGATGGTTCCTCCATGTGTGTGTGTGTGTGTGTATATAGGCAGTTTAATTCTCAACAGAGTTTGACCAGAGGGCCAAGACTGTCAATCTAAACAATGTATAATACATCAGTGTAATACAGATTTTAATTACACAGAAAAAAAAAGGATGTATGACAAACCTTTACTTAACATTTTATAGAGGATGATCACATGAAAACCTGTCAAAAACACATTCAAGTTTAATTTCACCCCCAAAAATTAAAACAAATACATATTTTATACTGTAATATATATTTAAAGGTATTGGTATATATATCATTATAGCACTGACTTTAATTTATGCTTATAAAATCATGCAATATTCGTAATACACTAAAATGATAAAGTCATGTCCTTTTTTTTTTACTGGTTTATACACTCTAAAAAATGCTGGGTTAAAAACAACCCAAGTTGGGTTGAAAATGGACAAACCCAGCGATTGGGTTGTTTTGACCCAGCAGTTGGGTTAAATGTTTGCCCAACCTGCTGGGTAGTTTTATTTAACCCAACAATTGTTTACAAATTACTATATGTCTGGCTTAAAATGAACCCAAAATAGGTTGGAAATTAAAAATCAGACTCATAATTACTAGAGGCAACAATAATAATCAAAAAGATGAGCATTTATTAATAAGCAATTTAATAAATGTTTATTGTTTAAATATTATTCAAAAAAAGTATTAATAAATGTTTGTTTATTAAACATATTAATAAATGTTAATTTCCAACATATTTTGGGTTCATTTTAAGCAAGAAATACAGTAATTTTTAAACAATATTTGGGTTAAATAAAACTACCCAGCAGGTTGGGCAAACATTTAACCCAGCCGCTGGGTTAAAACAACCCAATCGCTGGGTTTGTCCATTTTCAACCCAACTTGGGTTGTTTTTAACCCAGCATTTTTTAGAGTGTACAATACAGATGGATTAACAGGAAAATAATGATTCAATGATGCAAATAGAGTTCAATTTGGCAGTAAAGCAGCTCTAAAAACAACAAAAAAAGTGTCATTGTTCAGCTGAAGTTAGTTCAGTGATGATTCAGTTCTGTTATAAAGATCATCAATTATTAAATTTGTTCAATTCGGCTATAAAGCAGCTCTGCATGAACCGGTGATGTCACCGACCAGCTCAGTTCAGTTTTCATCAAATAGTTCCAGTGCAGTCAGACCAATAATATTGTTGAATATTAAGTGTCCCCATCTAAGCAAGCCAGAGGCGACAGTGGCAAGGAACCCAA
Organism: Anabarilius grahami; assembly: GCA_003731715.1. Lineage (NCBI taxonomy): Eukaryota > Metazoa > Chordata > Actinopteri > Cypriniformes > Xenocyprididae > Anabarilius > Anabarilius grahami. Next base: position 2,852,750 of record RJVU01070129.1, read on the forward strand.
ACTCAATCAGTTGACAGGATGTAGAAAAAAATAGAAAAGAAAAAATCCTTAGGAGACACCAGGCTCAGTCAGGGGGCCACTTCTCCTCTGGCCAAACAACGAGAACATGGTGTGATTATGATTCAGGCTGCATCACAAGTCAGAAGTCAGACTATAGATTGGTATTCATCAAAATGTTTCATCTGGTTGTGTCTGCTTAAAGATCGGATGCATCATGCCGGTATGGAGAAGAAGCTGGCCATCGGTGTCTGTGCAGAGGTCTTTTGTCTTTGCTGAGGATCTGTGCCAGTGGCTGTCGTTTTGACAAGGTCTTCACAGGGTATTGTCTAGTAGACACGGTCTCTACTGACATTCAGGGCTGCGTTGTGGTCGTGCCAAAGTGCAGGTCCACCATCTGATCTGGATACGGATCGGATCCGGCTGAATACGGTATAGCCTCGGCATAAGGATGAGACAGATTAATATTAGTGGAGAGGCCATTCTTCTAACAATGTAACTAGTACACTGGATGTTGTGGGAGGTGTTCCCAGTTCCGGCTGACCTACATTATGCAGCCTAACAATCCTTTAACGGATTTGAATTTATAGAAATGTGATATATGTGTAATGTGTATGCTAGGTTAAAGAGACTTCTAATCTAGATTTAAACTGACAGATTGTCTACCCCCCGAACAATGCTAGGAAGACTGTTCCAGAGTTTATGTGCTAAATAGGGATCTACCACCTGTAGTTCATTTTGATATTCTAGGTGTTATCGACTGCAATAGATCTGAAGGACTATAAAGCATTAAGAGCTCACTCAAGTACTGTGGAGCTAAACCATTTAGTGCTTTGTAAGTAACTAGCAAGATTTTAAAATGTATGGGATGTTTAATAGGGAGCCAGTGTTGACAGAACTGGGCTAATATAGTCATACTTCCTGGTTCTAGTAAGAACCCTAGCTGCTGCGTTTTGGACAAGCTGGAGTTTGTTTATTAAGAGTGCAGTGCAACCACCCAGTAGAGCGTTACCGTAATCTAGCCCTGAGGTCATGAGCACATTAACTAACTGTTCTGCACTTGTCATTGAGAGCATATGTCATAATTTAGATACATTTTCAAGATGTTAAATGCAGTTTAACAAATACCAGAAATGTGGCTATCAAATAAAACACTGAGGTTTCTAACTGACAACAAAGACATAACAGAGTATCATCAGCCAACAGTGAAAACTAATGCCATGCTTCCTAATGATATCTCCCAAGGGTAGCATGCACAGGGTGAATAACAAATGGTCCTAGTACTGAGCCTTGTGGTACACCATACTGAACTTGTGATCAATGTGTCACCTCTTCATGTACTGCTACAAACTGATAATGGTCAGGTAAGTATGATTTGAACCTTGCCAATGCATTTCCACTAATGCCAACATCATTTTCTAGTCTATTCAAAAGAATGTTGTGGTCGATAGTATAGAACGCAGCACTAAGGTCCAGTAACACTGAGAGATTTGTTACTCTAATGAGAGCAGTCTCAGTACAATGATACAATCTAAAGCCTGACTCTAAATTATTGCAGATACCATATCTTTCTAAGAAGGGACATAGTTGTGAGGATACTGCTTTTTCTAGTATTTTTGACAGAAAAGGGAGAGTCAAGATTAGTCTCTAATAAACTAATTATATGATCAAGATGTGTTTTTTTAAAAAATGTGATGTTTAATAACAGCCAGCTTAAAAAAAAAAAAAAAAAAAAANGTCCATTTTCAACCCAACTTGGGTTGTTTTTAACCCAGCATTTTTTAGAGTGTAAGAAGAATATCTATGACTTTTGGAAGCATCACTTTCAGTAGCTTAGTCGGTATAGAGTCTATAGATTTTGATTATTTAACAAATTTAGACAATTCTTCCTCTCCTATAGCAAATATCACAAAGATTACATAATTGTGAATAATGAGAATTATTTAAAAAAAATATATATATAAAAAAAAATGAAATATTCAGATGCATTATGGTAAAGAGACATATGAGGAAAAAAGTGTTTAATTGTCACGAAAATAATGTCAATTTGCAAAAAAAAGCAAACAAACAAAAAAAACAACAACAAAGAAAGAAAGAAAGAAAGAAAGAAAGAAAGAAAGAAAGAAAGAAAGAAAGAAAGAAAGAAAGAAAGAAAGAAAGAAAAAGCATCTTTAAGCTCACTAACCACTCTATGGTCCATTCGATGCATCTCCGTTCTCTGATTTAGTGAACGTGTCGTATTTTTCAGTCATCAACTTTCCATTTCTGATATTCCAACATGTTGCATTTATCATTAAAATGTTCAATTTCATTTTGAAAAATGGAACTAAAGAACTCACAGAGACGAGTAAAAGGACATTACCTTCACCTGATTAAGCTTGGTTTTTAAAGAAAGAATGTGATAGAGCGAAAAAAGACAAGAACGACAGAGAGGAGAGAGGTATATATGTCAGCTATCTGCGCACAGATGATGTCAATGTCTTCTAGGAGTGCGACATTATCAGTGAAATGAGACCTTCAAAAGTGGAACATGTCTTATTAGAGGACGAGTTAGAGGAACAAAAAAGAAAGGGAAAAAAATAATTAAATAATGCAGAGAGTGACTAAGCCAGGCTTGTGCTAGAGGAAAAACTTGCCGTCTGATATAAAATGAAAGATTGAAGATTTCATGTGACAACATGGGGTGAGGAGAAAGAAGGAAAACAAATTTATTTGGTATCTGTGTCACGTAGGCCTCAGGCCGGTGACGTTTGCTGTGTCATCTGCAGCTTTCTGAGAACATCTCATTAAAACATCGAAAAACAGACAAACAAGGGAAGATCGTGTCTCCAGTGGCTTGCCACGTGAATTATGATCATGTTTTTGAATAGATTTCTATTAGTGTCAGATCTTTGAATGAACTGCCATTGATATATAGGACATATGTAAGGACGCTTTGATCTGGGGCTTGTTCGCTCATAACTGATACTGAAAATGCATGAGTTTCAATATGTTCTCACATTAAGGCCTTTATCAACAGATCAAAGTATTTCGCTTCAGGGTGCCTAAGCAAGAGGTTATTGCATGTTTGCGAACATGTCAGCTGGCAACTTCAATAAATACTGTTAAAACGACTAGGCCTATAATCACGAACAATTTTGACCTCAATGTTTATTCTAACAACAAAATACCTTTTTAACACAGGGCTAATAAGGGCTAGCAATCAAATATAAACATCCTATCAACACCCGAGCACCTTAGGCCGGGTACACACTGCACAATTTTAGCCCGGATTTTTACTCACCAACAGTTTTGTGGAAATCTTTGACGTCGGAATTCCCGAAATCTACACAATCACAGTCTGTATTATCAAAGACACAATCTGAGAAAAGCGCTGATGTGTTGTCGATGTATGAGAGATATTTAGCATGCTAAATATCTGGACCTGTCTGTGACTCAGGCTACGTTCCGATTTTTGTGCATATCCGATTGAAATCCGATCACATTAAGCAAGTGTGAACAGCAAAAAAAATAAAAATCACGTGAAACGCAATTTTTACAAATCCGTTTCGAGCTACATTCATACGTAGTTTGAAAGCCTCAGACTTTTTTCTCAGAATTGCGTGATATAAAGTTGCAATTCTGACTGTTTTTTTCAGAATTGCAAGTTTATATCGTAATTCTGAGAAAAATAAGTCAGAATTGCAAGATATAAAATCTTAAATGCGAAAAAACAGAATTGCAAAAAAAGGTCAGAATTGCACAACTATATCAGGCAATTCTGACTTCATAACTCGCAATTGTGAAAAAAAGTCATAATTGTGATAGTGTGAAATGTGTTTTGACTGGAAGTTACATCAGCAACAACATACAGCCAATGAGAGAGCAAAATGCAGGGCAAGGGAAAATTTAGGTGGAAGAGTCATAAACCTGCAACAGAACATCAGCAAGCAACCATTCTCTTCTTCATGTTCTTTTTTTCAACCATTCTCTTCTTCATATTCTTCTTCTTTTTTTTTTTTCACTGTAAGTCAGCGCACAGACAGCTTGGATCACAAGCTTGCAGGCTACTATTTTTAACAGGAAGCGATCCAGTCTCGCATGAGAACTCCTGTCTCACATGTGATCTCATGTTACAAAACACATACAAACACATAACACCCTAGCAACCACCCAGACCACCCTACAAAACACATAGCAATGCCCTAGCAACCACCCAAAACACCTTAGCATTGTACAGCGAGTTTTCTACAAGCAAATGCCACTCACATCCAATATCATTTGTACGATTTGTATTATATCACCTGCTCAGTACTGCATGTTCAGCACTTCACAGTGCTGTTGAGAGTTGTTCTTCCATCCTTCATTACACCCACTCCGTTCACTGACATATCTAGACTGACGCAGCCCTTGATTTTCAGGGAAGTTCATCTGACATTATTAGCAGAGGATGGAGGGTACAAATCTTTCAGTCTGTTCATTAAAAGTTCCCTCAAACACTCCATTGATTTCGAGAGAAGTTTTGCAGCGAGAGAAATGTGACAATAACAGAACTTCAGCATGCAGGATATAAGGGTAGGGATGAAGGTTAAAGTGTGGAGAGTGCTTTGAGAAGCTAAGGTGAGACAACCCTGCTGGGGGGAAAAAAAGTCAAAATCAGATTAAGGTGGCCAAGATGGATTGTGAAACATGGAGGCTGGGATTTTGATGGTCCAAGGTGGTCTACTGACTCACAGTTATGCATTAGCAACCACCTGAAAGCTCCAAAAAACCACATAGCAAAGCTAGGAAGGTTAAAGTGTGGATAGGAGGGAAAGAAGAAGAAAAAAAAAAAAGAACATTGAGAGACTGGTGAAAAAGGTTATTATTTGCATGATGTGCAGTTTTGCAAGTTACATTGGCATGATTTTATGCATCTGTTCCAATCAAGATTATGGGATCAAAGGAAAATTACAAGACAGTTAGCACGTGTGACAGAGTGTCCGCCTCCCCTCCAAACATCGCTCCCCTGGGCCCTACTATCACTGGCCCACATCCAGCCTCACAATAGAAGATTGCGGCCAAGAAGAGGGATACAAAAATGGAACAGTGCTGGCAGCGCTCGCACACACCTGATACTTATTGTGCTTTGTCACTGCTGCAATAAATTTAGCATTGCATCTCTCTTCTTCATGGAACTGTTTGCCCTGTGCATGTGCGAGGCATTTTTAACAGCGCTATGCCAATGACTTCCTGGCACCATGTCTCTGGATTATGGCCTGGTTTCACAGACAATCTTAGATTAAGCCAAGATTAGGTCTAAGTTCAATTAGGACATTTAAGTACAGCTTTTATAAACATGCCTTAGAAGAAGAAGAAGAAAAATACATTACTGGTGTGCATCTTGAGACAAATCTTTTAAGATATGTCAGTGCAAGCTGCTTTCAGTTAGAACAGCTCAAACATGCATTTTAGTCTGGGAAGCCTTGTCTGTGAAATGCTAATACGGCAGTGTCCGTCAACAGTCATGGGCGGGGCCAGTAAAAAGTGACATCATTTTGTACAGAATCTGCAAACGGTTTGTTCTGTGACACTGCTTATGATTTATGGGGATTGAAAAAAAAAAAAAAAAGGAGTGGGTGGATTTTTCCATTATAGCGTGGCTGTGAACACACACTGCCGACACACATTTATGTTTACACACCATGTAAAAGTGAATTGTGCATAATAGGTCCCCTTTAACAATTTTGTTCCTATAGCGTGTGGAGTGTCATGATGTGACCAAGACAGCACACCACACACTAATAGATTCTATTCGCACACAACCAGAGTCCCAACTGTGAACACGGGAAATTTTGCCAAGGTTTTTGTGGCCAAACGTGACTTTAGAGTAAACAAACATGGGGAACGACGGGCAAGAAGAAACTGTGATAATAGTGTTTGGACTGATTTTACAGAAAATTTGTGGAGAAAACAAAACCGGCATGGATGAAGTCATGCGACGCTTCCATCAGCTCGCTTTCTGATTTGGAATTGTTTCATTCCATGTGGCAATCTACAGAGTGCGTCCGCGTTTTCTGATTTGAGATCAGTGTGGCCCCGACGTTTTTCCGTCACTCAGATTCAGTCACTCTTAACACACATCACACCACAGCAAAATCTGATAAGATTCATCCTGATTATCATGTATTGTGAGGGCACCTTTAGTAATCAACTGATAAAGATTTTTCACTGGTCATATCTGAGCAACTGTATAATGCCTGTTTTTTTGTTTTTTTTTGTTTTGTTTTTTTCTGTATTTAACTTTTTTTTTTTTTTTTTGATTTTCCTGTTGGCACACCTGATTCCCACCCTCACATCTGTTTTCATTTACTGCATATTGTACTGTAATACTTGTAATATTAATATAAAAAAAAAACATGAATCTTTCCAAACGGTAGATATCCTTTAAAAAGGTAAATACATCAGCTTCAAAAGGTTCCAGCAATGCTAATATAATTTGTGTCAGTAATACAAATTAAACATGCATTTAAAAAAATGAAATGTAAGCTTGCAAGGACAAATTTCCCAATATTTCATATTGCATGTTCGATTTCTAAGCAATGTCCATTAGAGCTTTTAGTCCAAATGTGTGCACATTCAGAGGAGTATTGATGGACTTTCATGTTTACTTAGCATTTCATCATCATGCATGGCCGTTTTCCACTAAATTATGCCGACCTGATGTGCATTCAGCAGCAAAACACTCTTATAATCCCTGTTCAATTCATCTACAAAGCAAAAGGGTGTTTTTGAGTGCTTATGACCAGTGAAGAAGAGAGATTTGATGTCAATTACATCCTGAAAGTGTCATATATGGGCAGCAGGATGTTTCTGTTTGTAAAGACGAACAGGGAAAAGCCAGAAATGCTTTAACAGATGAAGCCAGTAAATAAACATTTGCAACAATATGTGGTTGATATTGTATGCTCTTCAAATGGTCACAGATATAATAAACAAAAAAGGGTAAAGAATAAACATTTTAGAATAAGATTCAAATCATTAACATTAGTTAAAGGGTTAGTCATTAATTACTCACCCTCATGTCGTTCCACACCTGTAAGACCTTTATTCATCTTCAGAAGACAAATAAAGATATTTTGATTAAATCCGATGGCTCAGTGAGGCCTGCATTGCAAACAAGATAATTAACACTTTCAGATGCCCAGAAAGCTACTAAAATACATATATATGACTACAGTGGTTCAACATTAATGTTATGAAGTGACAAGGATACTTTTTTGTGCGCCAAACAAAATAACAACTTTATTCAACGATATCTAGTGATGGGCGATTTCAAAACATTGCTTAATGAAGCGTCAAAGCTTTACAAATCTTTTGCTGAATCATGTGTTTCGGAGCGTGTATCAAACTGCCAAAGTCATGCCCCCCAGTGGTGAACCATTGAAATTTTGAAACACTTATGATGTAACAAAGCCTCGTTTACTGAAATTACGTGACTTTGGCAGTTTGATATGTGTTCATAATATATGCTAAACATGATTTTTCAAAGTTGTTTTACTAGAAAATACTATTTCAGTCTTTCTGTTTCAAAATTTCATGTTTAATTTAATATTACTTGCAGTTTCTTTGTGAAATTTACTAGCAATTGTGGAGTGAACATTGTTTCTACACCATTTTTTTTTCAGTGTACAATAAAACTATCAACGTATTGTTCAGTGTTACTCAGAACCCAGTCTCTGACTACACAACCCCTTTTTCCTCTTTAATCTTTTAACCTCCTTTTTAATTGCATAAATAAAAAGCCTGAGGCATGTCACCCATAATCCCACCTCTCATTACAGAAAAATTAATTGACAATAATAAATAACGCGTTCGGATATTGCATCTATTGAAACCAAAATTGCTTAAAAAACTTCTGCAATGGAACCAGATTATCTTTTAATTGATTCCTTACCCATTGCCTTTCCATACATTTGTGCAATCTAAACCTCAGATAACACTGATTAATATAGGATCAAACATAAGTCTAGTCTGAGATAAGCATTGCACATGTAACCTAAAACATTCCCTTATCAGCATATCCATTCATTCTTCCTAATTTAAGTCCTCCACATGCATTTCCAGGCCTCGCGAACAACAAAGAAGAGCTGGCCAGGCTAAATCAACATTCTGTAACCGGCCCAAGTCTCATACTACATGATTTGAGACGCCCAGGCTCGAACATATTGTCTACACCTCCTGTCACAAAGATTAATGAGTGGCCATTGTCTTCAGCTGACATCAGATCAGTTGTTATCTTTAGATATGACAGAGCTTGCAGTTTCCATTAAGTGTGTCTAGCTGCAACATCAGCCCTCTCAATTGTCCCTATTGTGGTAGTTGTGGACTGTGTAGATGTGTGTTCTGAATCCACAATGAGGTCTATGGAGGAAAGTGGCACCTTGGAGCTCCTGTGTGAGTGAGTCTGTGATCAAAACAGAAAGTACGTCCCCAGCAGAAGTGAAAGGCGATAACACCTCATGTTATTTTCCTTAATTATACAATATGAATATAATTAATTACAGCTGTAATTAAACCCATCTTAATAACCGGTTGAACCGTAACACTGAGGGATCTGAAGTGTCTGTAAGCGACCACTAAAGTATAGGGTCTAAATAGCCACTTGATCAGTTATGGAAATGCTCAATACATTTGTAGGTTTTTCAAAGTGTTTATATACAATGCAACAGCCTATAGTGTACTACATGGATTATTGTCTTCTTATGATGCATTTGTGATTCTTTTTGCATTCTTACAGTAAAAATAATGACTAAAAATGCTGTATTCTGCTGAACTGAACATCTACTGAACATGTAATGTGCATGTGCATGATGTCATCATTTTCACAGATTCGCGTTTTACACGGAGACCGTTTTCAAAAACTTGCACTTTGAAACCTGTTTTTAAAAGTTTGCGTTTTCAGCCCACCAAAACAGCTTTATATGATTTTAAACGTGTGAAAAGTGCAGTAGCTTTCTTTGTAAAACTTTGTATAGCATTAAACCTTCCGTAGTCAACCTTGAAGAGAACGTCTGCATGGATCTCACAAAGCGTTTCTGCTCTGTACTTTATCGACAACTACAGCATGAAAACCATAGCATGAGCTCTCGATGTGATCTGCTGCTGTTATTGATCCATGTGCCGATCTTTGTCATTGATCGCATGATTCATGAAGACGGTATGTCAGCTCCGAAGAGATTCCTGCTCATGGTAATATGTCATGGATCAATCCCAATGGCTGTGTTAAAAGAAGTGTTAAGCTAAATGCACAAATGTGAGGTGAATGTGCAGGGAGTGAGATTAAAAGCAGATGACAAGTGTCTTTATTGTGCCTCTTCTGTCAGCTGGTTTCAACGGGTGATATTAGTTCTTGTTGGATCTTATTTTCTCTTTCAGATTAAATACAATGATTGCATGCAATAGCTGGTAAGCATCAAGAACTACAACTTGCAGACACAGAATCTGTTCTTGCATTTAAATAAAGCAAGTTAAGCTGTCTTAAAAACACAGTAGGATGCTCAAAAAGCAGTTTGACAACTGCTAAGCATGTTTGTGTGAATGTATATGGTGGGTTAAAGACGGCTCTTTTAATGCACAAACTATTTAATGCCTGTCTGCATGCTAACTAAAGCGTCACTACTAAATACATCAACACTAAAGTTGTGTCTCAATTCGAAAGCTGCATCCAGAGGCCAGATACTGTACATCATTGAAGCTGCCTCATTTCAGAAAAGTAACCATTACATCCCAAAATAAGAAAGAAATTACAGTAATTTATGACTCGTGAGGAATAATTGTCAGTTTTGCAATGGTCTAATGCTTTTCTGAATGTTTCCATCCAATTTAACTGCAAATTTAACTGTGCAAAATTGGAATATTGCATAAAACATTCGTGGATAAAACATTGTTTATGTGTTGAAGAGAACAAAACTTTAACTTTCTGGGAAATTGGTGCAAAACATCTGTGATAAAAATGGAAGTATATTTTGTATAAATTGACTAATTTTTAACAAAATTGGAAGTTGCTGCTATTGGTGAAGGAACTATGGCTTTGGGTTTCGCTCCATCATAAATGGATTGCATCTCAGAGCGTGCAGACAAAACGCAATGCTGTCATGTTCTCTTGCGTTCGGATGCTGGTGTTTGGGAATGCAGTCATGTGAGACTCTTCATGGGAGGGAATTAAACCAAATCATTTTGATGACAGACTGTGGCTCAGCCATTTCAGAATGATCAAACCAACATTCACTGTAAACATGGATAAGTTGAATTTACTTAAAATTTTTGAGTAAACGGGTTGCCTTAAAAAATATAAGTACTATTAAGTTAATTTAACTTAAAATGTTTTGTACTATCAATTAATTTGCAGTCATTACACATACTAGTATATTTAAGTTCAATGTACTAATTTTAAAAGCATTTCAATTGTTTTTTTGTTTTTTCTATTTGTTAAACTAGAAAATTTAAACAAATAAACAAATAAAGGTACACTCACACAACTTTCTGTTTTATTTCAGTTCAATTCCAAATGTTAATTTTCATGTCCTGAAAACATTTTCCCCACAAAATGAGTTTATTTTATCAAATTAACTTATTGTTAAACACATGAACAGTCTATCACAACAAAGTGCATCAAAACTATATGGTTTGTTTACACTCCTGAGTTCAAAATATTGACGGTAATGAATTCTGTGTGCCAGCTCACCTGCAGGTTGAGCGTTACCTGCTAATCAAAATTTAAGTTCATAGAACTTAAATTTATTCATATATTCAAATATGTCTACAAATAAGTAGAATCTACTTATATTTTATACTATAAATGGCAGTCAAGCTTAAATATTTTAAGTATATTGTAAATAAATGGTTTAATTAGATACAAAATCCGGGCTTAAAGTGTTTAAGATGCTGTGCAACGTGATAGGTCTGCTGGTTAGTCCATGAGTGCCCAAGAAAAGCCAAGAATTTAAGAAAGAAGAGACAGAGCAATAGTTACAATCTTCTTTTATCCCTTCCTTGACCATGTGACTAAAACCCAAATGTGAGACATTCAAACTGACCAATCAGAAGATTAAAACTCCCCAACTGTACTAAAGGTGTGACCATTTGTAGACCCCCAATGTACATACAGGGCTTGATCACTATCAACACCTTTGAGCCTTCCAAATGGCCCTTGTAGCAAGAGAGAGGGGGTTGAAACAGCAAAGCAAATGTCTTTGTTCATTTTAAAATATCTTTAGATATTTTAAATTCTTACAGCATCAAGGGATTTATTCGGTAATTTTGTTTACATCATAGTTTATGCGTATGTCTTCTTATTGGGAAAAAAAAAAAAACTAAGTTGAGTACATAAGCTTTTTTAGAATCTATGCGCATCTTGCCATTTGAGTCTTTGTTTGTTTTAGTTTTTTATGCGACATCACAAAATGTGCATAAAAATAGGTGGATGGAAACATGCGGCCAACAAATGCCGGAGGATGCAGCCTTCGAAATGAGACAGCTAAAATGTAAGAAAATATCTCAGCATACTGCATTTGAAGCAGTTTGAGACGTTTTTGGAGTTATTCAAACACAAGATGTGCCATTTAATAAATAAAATTTCCTGTGCCATTTAATCAATATCCGTAATGATTGCCAAGGATTGGCAGATTACTGAATAGAAGTGAGAATGTGCAAAAAATAAGAGTCACAATAGCAAAATTTCTCATACGAGACTGCACTGGTCAGAAACACTGATTACATATGATTTATACAATCAAGAGATTTCTTCTCAACACCATTTGCTGATATGACTTAAATTTTTTTTTTTTTAATCATTGGTTTCAGACTCATTTGTAAATAATTCATGTTGTGTCATTTCCCCCATACTCTAATTCTAGAAACTGCTGTGTTTGGCCATGACTTCAAAGATCCAGCTGTCATTAACAATGCACCTGTTCTAGCTACAGGACATCAGTGTCCAGGAAGAACGCCAGCTCGGTTTGATCTGTTTAAGTCATTTGTGCCTTGGTGCTAAGTTGATTGATTTATGTATTTAGTGTGAGGCTACATTTCCTTGCCAAGCAGGATGTTTGAGAGATGTTGCAACTTCTTAGGTTGGTAAACAAATTACGTCAAAGAAGATCAGGGAAAGTGCATTGAGAAAGTGCACCAACATGGCCTTCGGGGTAGAAGGAATCTTTGAACCTACAGACATCCATGTTCAGTAAATACAGAGCTCTATGATCTTACATATAACCCACAATTCCCAGGTGTGGATCCTCCATGATGGCTTAAGCCATAGATATCTAGGACTGCCAGTCTTAAGTCCTATTTTCAATCACTAAACATCTATATCATGAAAACTATAGACTTTTAACACAATCTCATGGCAATTCGTAAGTATTTTACATTTCGGAAAATTGGCTAAATCATTTAATCTCATTTGTACTTTTTGCATTATATATTATATATTTACAGGTATGTTTAGGGGACATCTTTCATGATCATTATTATTTTATTTTTTAATCATTCGTTTTTGTATGATTCACATTGTACCAGTTTATATGAAATCGCCACATCGTAAAATAGTTTTTACTTGGTCGTGTTGGACTTTTCCTAGATCTTTTTGAAACATTTCAAATGTAAATGTACGGAAAACTTTCCCCCTGTTCAAAAATACAATCTTTTAAAAATAAAATAGCAAAAACATAAACCCATTTATGTCCAAAAGTGCACATCTATAACTACTTTCACACAAAAATGTCATTAATTCAGAGTAAAAATTGCAGGTACCTTACAGATATTTTAAAATGTAATTTATTCCTGTGCTGCAGTCTTAACTGTCACATGATTCTTAAGAAATCATTCCAAAATGCTCATTTGCCGCTCGAGAAAACGGATGAAGAAATTAGTCGCTAGATTACATTGTAAATAATAAAGTGTACAATGACTTTTACAGTGACTTGCAGCATTTTAACCATGTTGGGGGTAAAGCGTTACAAGTAACTTGGGAAATGTAATCAGATTACTTTTTTTTAAGTAATGAGTTGAGTATGACGCATTGCATTTAAATTTACAACAAAATATCTGAGTAACTTTTTCAAATAAGTAACACAAATTACATTGTTTTCCCATTTATTGACCTCTACTGTACATGTGTGTATTTGCATTTCCTTCCTTATTCATTTCAATTTTAGTGTGAAGGGGCCTTTATATTTTTCAAAAATAGAACTTTTGTTTTTGTTTTTTTGTTATTAAAGGATTAGTTCACTTTGAAATGAAAATTAGTTTACTCACCCTCAAGCCATGACTTTCTTCTTTCTGATGAACAATCGCAGAAATATTAATAAATATCCTGACGCATCCGAGCTTTATAATGGCAATGATAGCCATTATAAGCCATCCTAGTCATATACACTTAGGATGGCTTGAGGGTGAGTAAATCTTGGGCTAATTTTCATTTCAAAGTGAACCAATCCTTTAAAAAACAAGCAAGCCCAGCCCAGGCGAGAAAAAGCAACGCAAAAATAATGCATTCATTTACATAAAAAGTAACTAAGTAAAACAATTAGTTGCTTTTTTTTTTAGGGAGTAATGCTATTACTTTTATTGCTTTTACTCTTACTCTTACTTATTGTTTACTTCTTATTACTTCTAAATGGAAAAAAAAATTAAGAAAAGGATGTATGAAGGAATTTGGTGTTCACTAACTTGGCCCTCGCAATAACAGTAAAGTAAAATTATATATATAAAAAATGTAATCTCAATTGGCATAAAACAAAAAGAGTAAGATTTGGGTAGATTTGTTATGGTTGGCCAACACATGCTGTGTTCAACATCTAACAGATGGGGTTTACATAGGCGTTTTAAAAGGTAAAGTACCTAAAAATGTCCTGTGGGCATGAGTGAGGGTGGAAAATGGACTTGTGAAAGAAAATTATGACTGTTTTGGGGGGTAACCTTGGCTATCACTAGTAGACCTCAAGGTGCAAAAAAAAAGGTTAGTTTTGCTTAAAATGTCTGCTGTTTGTATAATCCACGAGAAACAAACCTGACTCACAACATTTGACCTGCGCCAGTAGTCTCTTTAACCACGCTCCATATGCTGTTTTAGCAAACAGCCAACAAGCAAAGTGAGGATATACCCAAGACAGCACTTGATTAGATTTGCTGTTGACAGGGGCATACATCTTCCACCGCGACTGCTTCTGCAAGGACCACTCTTCTAAGGGCATGAGGAAATTGAATCAGTTTAGGAGTACATATCATCCCATGTAGTTATTGACAGTAGAATGTGCTCTGAAATGGAGGCGCAGGGAGGCTCAAGAGAGACGTAATGAATATGTGCTGTGAAGAATGCTGGAGAAGAGAGAAGATGGCAGAACCTGATATGCCTAAAAGCACATTTAACTGCTACGAGTGCCGTTTTTGATGAAAAGTAAAGCACTTTGAGCAAACCATTAGAGACAGAAGCTTTGGTACAATATGTATTAGCACTTTATAAGGGTGCTGGAGACCATATAAGTGAGCATAGGTTGACAATAAAGCATTATGATATGAATTTTAAATAATATTTAGTTCTTAAATTATGCATTTGTGTTGTGTATGCAATGCAAGCTCATAAATGTTAATGCAGACAAAACCGGAAACAGAATAAATGATGCAATTCTCCTGAATATGTGTTCACATGTGAAAATTATTTATCTTGATCTATGGGGAGTGATATGGGAGATACGATGATATGATTTTATATACTGTAAATAGCCACAAGGCCAATTTTAAGCCATTTTTCTACTCACTGTTCTGATCAGCATATAATACAATCAGGAAATTAAATCTGCCTATTTAAGACAATATTATTTGATTGATATCATGTATACAACTTAAAAGGATCCTGATTTAATTTGCTCTCTAAGCTTAATCATACAGCACTAGATTCAAAACAATGAATAACTGACACTGAATGGGCCTACATCATAACACTCAACCTTTAAATGGACACATGTGGGATGGAGCAAATAAAGCGTAACCCGGGGTGCACACCGAGCAATAACAGGTTATTTTATCAACAATTTACAGAAGAACCCTTCATCGTACTGCATGCTGTGGATCACTGCCGGGATGCAGCCAACAACCTTGTATAACACCTGCCCGATACAGGATACTAGTGGTAAAAAATAATCTATCATATGAGCACGTTACTCATCTCCTGGAGGGCCACTGTCCCGCAGAGTCTAAACACACCTGGCTACTCAAGGGGTGCTCCTCAATCAGCTCTCTCAACGCTATCTCACGACCAATTCGTACGTATTTTTTACGAGGTGGCTAATTCGTATGAATTCGTATGATTTGTCTAAACCCCAGTGACGGGTAGGTTAAGGGGTGGGGTTTGGGGCAGGTCACTCATATGAATTTGTCAACTCGTAAAATACGTACGATTTAGCAAAAAACGTATGAATTCGTACGAGTGAGGTCGTATGAATTCGTACAAATTAGCCACCTCGTAAAATACGTACAAATTGCCGTGAGATCGGGTTGGCTCTCTAGTTCAGTAGTCAAGCACTGATCAGGACTGTCTCAACAGCAAAATTCTTCCAGTGCTCTGAAATGTTCGCTCCCTTAAAAAGTCCCACAATGCACCATAAAAACTGGGGAGCATCAATGCTCACTATGTTCCTTTAACGGAAGTTAACATAATGACAACAAGTGATAGATGTTTTGAAAAAACAAACCATTATTACATTTCAGCATAAACATACATCGCTAAACAGGTAGTGGATATAACCTAGCTTGCTTATCGCTGAAATGTTGCAAGTATATGTAACAAGAAAAGTATTTATCATAATTTACATTTACATTTACATTTATGCATTTGGCAGACGCTTTTATCCAAAGCGACTTACATTGCATTATACTATACATTTGTATCTGAGTATGTGCAATCCCTGGGATCGAACCCATGACCTTGGCATTGCTAGTGCCATGCTCTAACCACTGAGCTACAGGAAAGCTTGTGTACTTTGTGTGTCCTTTGTGTGTCCATAATGTACTTTAAATCATAATGACCTATTATGCAAAATTCATAAATTATTATGCAAAATTCACTTTGAACGTGGCAGTGTGTGTACACAACCACCTATAATGGTAAAAAAAAAATACCCACTCATCTTTTTTAATCCCCATAAATCATAAGCAGTTCCGTTTGCAGGTTTGAGCAATGTTACGTCACAAATGTTTAGGCCCTGCCCATGACTGCTGAATGACTCTGCCTTATTAGCATAGACCCCGCACTGAGTGAGCTGTACACAGCCTGCCATGTTTATCTCCTCGCCAGGGGTGCGTTTCCCAAAAGCATCGTTGGTGAACCATGGCCGTAAGTCCCATTGAACTCTATTGGTAACGATGCAACTTGTGACCATAGTTCGCTTTGGGAAACGCACCCCAGATCATTTAACAGCAGCTTTCATGTAAGAAATGTATTCTTATTAAAGCTACTAAAGGTATTTAATCAAGAGCAGTGAGTGATTTTCTGTTTTTCTTTTGTTGTTTGGTTCATATTAACAGCATATACAGCAGTAGGTACTGTATATTACGCTGCTGTCACTTTAATACGCAGATCTAATGTACACAAGCGATTTCTGTCCCTGCTGTTAACGTTCACACAGACATAACTGACTGTGTTTATGTGAACTTTGTGTGTTTTTGATGTAATCTTGTGTGTATTTGACAGTTTAAGTGCAAAAAGACATGAAAGAGAAGTTAGTTTAAGACTCACAGGATTCACTGTCTAAAGGCTGGTTCACACTGTGCGATTTATAACAGTCCTTTACGATTGTTGCTTGTCAGACTGTACGAACATGATCCTCATGTCACACTGTGGGATCTCAGCTGTCATTTATGTCAGATTGTACGACAGTCAAGACGCGTTAAAAACTGACGCGTGCATGAAAACCTTTCCGGAGTTTTACATCATCAACTTACACGTTCGGTAAATGTGAGCTGCATTACACGCGGGACTGAAATGGTGGCTAAAAAAGACATCTCTGTGGTCGTCGTAGGAGAAGTCACACTCTAGGATTGTGCACCAAATCTTCTGACACTGCCAGAATTTTGTCGGACGTAAAATTTGATCGCAACGGTCATTAACCGGCTGTCTGTGAACATGTCAAACTAGCGATCGAAGACTACAGATTTTAGGCTAGGATTTTAGGAATCTTTTAGGATTTGCTAAATTTGTCTCAGACGAAAATCGTGGCCAAAATCGCACAGTGTGAACCAGCCTTAACAGACAGCTTTCTGTGTCCATGCTTTGGATGTGTTCGCTCAGAAAACCATATATCACAAGTTTAGACTGATATAGCTTTAATACGCATGCAGATAGTAAACTTTCATGATGAAGACGAACTGGAATGTCATGGGAGAGTGATAAAGACGATAATAAAAACCAAAAAGATGTTTTAGTTTGTGGCAGAGTACCCGAGGCACGAGTTGTACAGGCTCCGCCCTTTTCTGGAAAGTGGGGTGGGGAGCAGCAGCTCATTTGCATTTAAAGATACATGCACAAAAACAGCAAGTTTTTCCTTCCACTCAAAAATTTACAACATGTTTTAATAAATGATCTGTGGAGTATTTTGAACTTCATAGACACATTCTGGGGACACCAGAGACTTATATTACATCTTGTAAAAAGGGGCATAATAGGTCGCATTTAAATAACATTTTAAAAAATAATGTCAGAAATTGTTGCTGTTGTTAATAAATACCACTCATGATGTTGTGCAATGAGGATGTTAAAATAGATCCATCAGTGTCCCAATGTGTAGTGAGCAATGGTCCTTACCAGTGCCTGAATTCGTGTACACAATATACTGACTCACAACCTAGAGAGCAAGGGATCTGATTGAGACACAACCAAGGTCCTTAGGATTACTCAAAACTTCCAGGCAGGTGTTTTGGAGCTAGTTGGAGCTAAACTCTGCAGGACAGTGTCCCTTATGAAGTTTGACACATGTGCTTTGGACGGAACAACAGCTGCTTTCTTGAAGTTTTTTTTTTCTTTTTTTGATCCCTTGCGTTTGTCTTGAAAAGGCAAAAAAATAAATGAATAAAAGGTATCACTTTTAAGGTATCATGGATGCATCAAATGCACCATCTACCAATAAATCAGTTAGATTTGGCTACACATTAATGTTTGAAAAAAACATTATCTGGAGACCTTCTACACTTCTCCCTGTTGCAAGGTACAAATATTTGAATAATTTCCCCTCTATGACTTGCTTCATTGTTTTGTCTCGCATTACTCATCACTCAAAAGGTTTCTGTGAGCCTGCGGTTCCATAACTGTCTACCTTGACAGGAGAGATTTGTTAAAATATGCCTGGAAATGCTAAAGGGAATTTGACATCTAAGGGAATATGTAGCTGTGCCTCTTATGATAGACTTCATGATTCATCAAAGACATGTTTATTTGACAGAATGGAAAATTTTGACAAAAATAGGTTCCACTCCATTGCACCCTACAAGCAGAGGTGATACTTGTCCTTCCCGATGTCAACTGATCTCTGTATTTATCAGTTTGAAAGCTAAATACAGTTTATTTAGTGGGCAGTGTGCTAGTATGTAAATCACATGAGAAAAGATGTAGCATTTTCAGAGCTACGTGGTTTTAGTAGTAATTTGGTGGCATTTTAACTGTTGTTTTCCCTATGCTACAATGTAAAATGATGCAACTTTACAGATTAACAGTCATGGTTGAATGCTAACATGTTTCTGCGTATAACTGAGATCAAGCAAGTTTTGAGGACAGTAAATTGAAATGGGGAAATTGATTCAACTGACAAGTTTTACGAGTGGCATGCATTACACTTCCTTCTGGGTGAGCGGCTCTTGAAAGGTCAGTGAACCCTGAAATGGAATTTCTCCACAACACAACTTACCAGGTCTGTTCAACAAGCCAATGGCATGCATCTATCTATCTATCTATCTATCTATCTATCTATCTATCTATCTATCTATCTATCTATCTATCTATCTATCTATCTATCTATCTATCTGTCTGTCTCCATTTCAGAATATTTTACTGATAAAATAAAATCTTCAAGGTTGGAGCATTACAGAGATGAGACTGCAAAAGCAAACATCACTTTGTTGTAAATCCCAAATGTATTAAACTTTGTTGATTAATGATACCTCAAAAATCATCTGGCTTGTTGAGAAGAGGTGCGCTATTACTTTTACAAGCGATCAGTCCCGAGAGGCACCAGAGTCTTTTTGCTCGGGCCAGTAAGAAACCATCTAGTAACCCTTCAGAACATCCTAAGAGCAAAATAGCAAAATGTAAAAAGAGAGAAGAGAGAAAAAAAGAAAACAAAAAGCCATGTAAAAAACAGAACACATTAGCGACTGCATAACAATACCTTTGCAATCAGCTAAAACTACACTAAAAAAACAACCCAAGTTGGGTTGAAAATGGACAAACCCAGCAATTGGGTAGTTTTATTTAACTCAACTAGTGTTTAAAAATTACTGTATTGCTTGCTTAAAATGAACCCAAAGTATGTTAGAAATTAACATCTATATGTTTAATGAATAATAATGAAACAATAAACATTTATTAAATTGCATATTAATAAATGTTAACCTTTTAATTCTTATTGTAATTATGTGTCTGATTTTTAATTTCCAACCTACTTTGGGTTCATTTTAAGCCAGCCTTATAGTCATTTTTAAACAATAGTTGAGTTACAGTTTTTCTCAGTCACTTTGGTACATTTCTCAGATCAGAATTGAAATTCTCAAAACTCCCTGTTCAATCTTCACGTCATTGTGTCACTTGTGCACATCAAAAAAGCAGTTTCTCATTTCTTTGAACAAGTAGCAAATGCTTTGGTACATCCATGCAAATGATTATGTACAATTCTCTGCTGTTTCCTACATTATCAATTGCTTATGTCATGTTGATCAAAATGTATTATCATGGGTCTCTGTTAAATAGTCTCATCCCCCACCACATTTAAGCATTAGTTCATAGCATAAGTCTTTACATGCAAAATGGTTGAACAAGTTGTCATAATATGTCAAGCATATTTCTATACATTTCCATTAGACTTTTTTTCTAAATCTGTCCTGAATTGGTAAATTGCTCCCAGGTGAATCTTGACTTTCTCTAAGGAAGTTGCATCTCATGAACCATCAACTGGCAAGTATATATATAGCCGGAGCACAACACAATGTTACAATGTCTGACAATGGAAGGACAATGAATTGGATGGGGTCAACAGCCAGAGAGAAGAAGAAGAGGAAGAGAAGTGAGGCTGCGTGGCGGAGGAGTTGGGAGGCAAAACAGAGGGGGAGGCAAAACAGAGGAAGAGGCAGAAGAGCCCGAGGACATATGCGTGTTCCTGATGAGATAAGAGCCACACTTGTAGACCACATTGTCAATCATGGGCTTACAATGGCCGAGGCTGGTCGAAGGGTGCAGTCAAATGTTGGGAGAACAACTGTGTCCTCAATCATTCAGACTTTTCGTTGACAGAACAGGTATGTAATCTAACAATAGGCACTGTACTATAATACTGTATACTTTCTGTAATGCTTCATACAATATTACAGTATTCCACTTGCATTTTACAATATACAGTAAGTATACTTTAACTCTCTGAGGTCCGAAAACGCGCCGGCGCGTTTTCAGGTTTTTTTTCACATTGCAGCAAAACAGACTTAAAATACTCCATCATTTCTTGTCATAGAGACATAAGTAATATATCAACTGAAACTATAGAATGTCTTCTTTTATTTGTGTACACTCAGAGTAAAAACACAATGTTGTGCTTTTTGTAAAATAAAGAAAACTAACATGATGCGTGATCTCTCGTCTCCCTCTGAACAAACTCCAATTTGATAGTTCTCAGAAAATGAACTGTAACTTATGAATACTAAATGACAAAAAATGACACTTATGTCTAAAGAAACGTTGAAATGTCAGGTTTTAAATCGTGCAAGTCAAATCGAAAACAAACATTCTGTGTTTATGTAATCTGTATGAAAAGAGAGCCATATCAGAAGTCCATGATTCAGCTCATTATCCGCTAATGCGGCCACGCCCACGGAGCCAGCGCTATTCTGAGGCAAATTCAGAGGCAATACTTGTATGCATTGTCTCAATCGTGTATTTATTGTCTTGAAAAGTGTTTATTTGGATGTTAAAGCCATGGTTAGCGATCTCTAGAAGACATGCTGTTAGTTCCTGGTTCCTTTTCTTCTTTATATGAATTTGTGGCCTAAAGGTGTACAGAGCGCCCTCCGGCTGCAAGTATGAATTGAAAACACCATTCCTGAAATGTCCTCTTCTTCTTTAGAATAATTTGTGGACTAAAGGTGTACAGAGCGCCCTCCGGCTGCAAGTATGAATTGAAAACACCAGCGCTCATAGTAATGACAATGAATATTAAATAAATATAACTCCTCTGTATAGAAAATTGACAAACATATGAGAATCCAATATTTCTCCAAATGTGCATGCTTTTAAACTAAAAGCCTATATTCAGACTCTTTGCATCACAGAAATACATTATATTTTAAAGTATATAATATTACAATATAAAATAATGGTTTTATATTGTAATAATATTTTTCTGTTTCATATACACCATGATGACCTTGAGACATCACAGAAGGTTTTTTTCACAGCCTACCTGACTGAAAGGCCTCATTATTATGCAGCTCATTAAAGCTTCTTTATGCGATTATTTTGTCTTCTCAGGTGTAAATGACCCATTATTCATGATGATTCACGCCTCCACGCATACTGTGTTTATTAACAAAAAGTGTCTTACAGAACAATATATTGATTTAGTTTTTGTAAGTAGGTAACCTCCAAAACCAGAAGTCTTTTATTTTATATATTTTTGGCCTTATTTCAGTGACTTAAATTTTTAGTTTTTTCAATAACCATGCATAAACGTTATTCCTTCAAAAACACAAACATGTACATACATGTTCCTCACATTTTATTGTAGCCTAGTTGTTGCTGAATACAGTGTAATGACACTTTTTCCTTTAATATGTTTATGAACAACTGAAAAAAGCACAAATGTCAGGCATGTCAAAACTTCTCCAGGCCTCAAATCAGCCTCAGACTCCAGAGGGTTAAACAGTGACATTTTATCTTACTCAATTTTGTTTTGCATTACTATATTTTTTCCACATAGGACTGCAAGACAACTTCACAGGGGTGGCAGAGGGCCCCTTTTCACACCTGAACAGGAGGAGGCTATCTGCACCATGGTTGTAGAAAACAATGCCATAAGACTAAAGGAGATAATGAGTGTCATTATAGAGGACAACAACATCTTTGCAAACATCCAAACAGTCAGCATCTCAACCATTGACAGGGTGCTGAAAAGACACCAAATGAATATAAAGCAGCTGTACACTGTTCCAATTGAAATAAATGGTGAAAGAGAGAAGGAGCTGCGCTACCAGTATGTACAGGTAAAACATGTATGAGCATGCAGCAACTGCACCTCACAGTAAACAGTATAACATCCTATAGTGATATACAGTACAGTAAGTGTGAATGTAACACAGTTCGTATATACGGGAAGAAGGAGGCGGGAACCGGCGAACGTTCAACAAAACTTTAATATAAAATAAACACAGAACAAAACGAAAGTAATGCCGGCAGACCCTCGCGGACGTCTGCCGGCCACACAAACATAATAAAACATAAAATAAAATCCAGGCCTGGTCCTCTCTCGTCCTTCACTGTCGTCGCTCCTCCTTTTATGCCCCCGGGGCTCCTCCGTGAGAAACTCGAGGCCGGTGCACCTCCCAGGTGTAGCTCGTTAACTCTCTAGTCACCGGCCTCGCGCCGTTCCCTCACGGCTCTCGCCCGCCCTGGTCGCCACAGTGAATTTTACACATTTGCTCTGGCTGTAGAAAAGAAGATGCAATATGTGCTGTATACATTTGATGTAACTATATCTTGGCAAAAATGAAAATGCATGTAATTCATAAAACTTATTTTGTGTCTTCTGGATATAGCGTATAATGGAACTGGAAGCAAGTGAACCACCGCACAGCTTCGTCTACATGGACGAGGCTGGCTTCAACCTAACGAAACGCAGAAGGCGTGGTCGAAATATCATCGGCCACAGAGCTACAGTTGATGTGCCAGGCCAACGGGGCGGGAACATTACCATGGGTGTTGCTGTCTCTAAGAATGGTGTGCTAACACATATTCCCATTATTGAGCCATACAATACAGAGCGTCTTGTCACCTTTTTAGACACTCTCTACAGGGATCTCATCCCTGAACAAGAGAGGGGTCAGATTGGAGATGACCTGCCAAAGTACGTTATAGTTTGGGACATTGTCAGTTTCCATCGCTACAACATCATCAGGCAATGGTTTGCATCCCAAACAGGATGCTGAGAGAGTTCCTCTCACCCTACTCTCCATTCCTTAACCCCAATGAGGAATTTTTCTCAGCATGGAGATGAAAAGTATATGATCGCCAGCCACATACACAGATGACCCTTCTGCCTGCCATGGATGCAGCGTGTGATGACATCACAGCAGATGCCTGCAGAAGCTGGATAAGACACTCTAAAAGATTCTTTCCACGCTGCATCGCAAGAGAAGATGTTCATTGTGATGTGGATGAGAATTTGTGGCCCAACAGACAGGAACGTCAGGAGGTGTAGGAAGACTGCACTGTAATTCCTACAGCACTCTATGTACAGTTTTCCCTAAGGAGATTGTCCTATGTTCACATTTCTACTTTTCTTTTTTTTTTCTTTGTGCTATGCAGTGCTGTCTTTTCCTTTCTGTATCGCAAAGACATGGTCTTAAACTTAAACTTAAGTTTACTGTCAACAAATTACAGTAAAAACAGTAAAAGCGTAAATGTGAATCTTGTCCAGTCTCCTAATCTCCTGTAACCTACAATTTACAATAATTGTCATCAAAACTGTAGCCATAGTTTACATCAGAACATCCCTCCAGAGTACACTACACAGATATTTATTTTTGAGAGATGAACTTAGGATTTTAAGCAAGAGACTGGCTTTTGCAGGTAATCCATGGTGTTTTGCTATTTGTACNATGTGGATGAGAATTTGTGGCCCAACAGACAGGAACGTCAGGAGGTGTAGGAAGACTGCACTGTAATTCCTACAGCACTGCATTTACAGTTTTCCCTAAGGAGATTGTCCTATGTTCACATTTCTGCTTTTGTTTTTTTATTTGTGCTATGCAGTGCTGTCTTTTCCTTTCTGTATCGCAAAGACATGGCCTGTCAACAAATTACAGTAAAAACAGTAAAAGCGTAAATGTGAATCTTGTCCAGTCTCCTAATCTCCTGTAACCTACAATTTACAATAATTGTCATCAAAACTGTAGCCATAGTTTACATCAGAACATCCCTCCAGAGTACACTACACAGATATTTATTTTTGAGAGATGAACTAAGGATTTTAAGCAAGAGACTGGCTTTTGCAGGTAATCCATGGTGTTTTGCTATTTGTACGAGAAATGCACTTACTGTTTTGCAAATGTCAAGGATGATTCGAGAAATGTACCAAAGTGACTGAGAAAAACTGTAAATAAAACTGCCCAGACATTAGGCAAACATTTAACCCAACCACTGGGTCAAAACAACCCAATCGCTGGGTTTGTCCATTTTAAACCCAACTTAGTGTAGTTAAACAATAAACATTTAGTGAAGTGAAGTGAAGTGACATGTGGCCAAGTATGGTGACCCATACTCGGAATTTGTGCTCTGCATTTAACCCATCCAAGTGCACACACACAGCAGTGAACACACACCCGGAGCAGTGGGCAGACATTGCTGCGTCGCCCGGGGAGCAGTTGGGGGTATGGTGCCTTGCTCAAGGGTCTCACCTCAGTCGTGGTATTGAGGGTGGGGAGAGCGTTGGACATTCACTCCCCTCACCGACAATCCCTGCCGGACCTGAGACTCGAACCCATGACCTTTGGGTTACAAGTCTGACTCTCTATCCATTAGGCCACAACCGGCCCCCCCATTTATTAAATTACTAAGTGATAAATGTCCACCATTTGATTATTAGTGTTGCCTCTATTAATTATGTGTCTGATTTTTAATTTCTATCCTATATTGGGTTAATTTTAAGCCAGCCATATAGTACATTTTAAACAATATTTGGGTTAAATAAAACTGCCCAGCACGTTGGCCAAACATTTAACCCAATAGCTGTGTTTGTCCATTTTCAACCCAACTTGGGTTGTTTTTAACCCAGCATTTTTTTAGAGTGTAGGATCTTGGTAATCAGCAGTCACATTTTCTTCAGAAAATGTAAAAGTTTAACTAGTGTATTATTTGTAGTGTGGTATTATAAAAACTTAGGTGGAAGACATATTCGATAGATAGATAGATAGATAGATAGATAGATAGATAGATAGATAGATAGATAGATAGATAGATAGATAGATAGATAGATAGATAGATAGATAGTTCTGAACATAATGGAGACATAATGGTATGAGTCTCAGCAAACATTCTAATTTCCACTGCAATATCCCTTATGGACTGCGATTGACAATTAAAACCATTTGGGAATTCAAGAAATGGGTCATGGAAGCCCCAAGGATTGAGATTAAAATAAACGCTTTCAATATCATTTAAAAATGACAAGTTAATTGTGAGAACTACTCGTCTGATATTATAAAGGAAGCTGAGTGCTGCGCTAGCCAAGACAAGGTTACAGCACATGAAACACATACTTGAAATGCTGCTACATGTTTTAAAGCCTTCAGTAGACTGTTAGAATGTAATGAAGTGGGAATTGTAAACTGCGGTTAAATAATTGATGGTATTCTAACCGTGAAAGATCAATGAATGTTTGTGCCATCCCGAGGCCAACAATGCCCCGATGCTATAAAAACCTTGAGAAAACACTTGATTTAGGACACGGTAAGTGTGGCGAAATTACCTGCTACCTTGGGCAGTGCTAGAATCTCAGGAATATGCTAGAAGCGAGATGATGAAACCTGCAAATGTTTCATGAAGTTGCAGCCTGTAGTGAAACTTAAGTTTTAATGCAGCAAAATTAGGAATATTATAGAAATAGTTCACACAAAAACAAAAGTTCTGTCATTATTTACTCATGACGGTTCACACCTTACATGGACCACAAAAGGTTCAGGGTTTTTTTTTAAGAGTATCCTGACTTTTTTTTCCATATAATAAAATGAGAATGGAGCTGTCAAATTCTAAAATGACAAAAAGCACCATAAAAGCAGAATAAAAAGTCCATATGATTTGTGTACTATATTCCAAGTCTTTTAAAGCTATATGATAGCTGTGTGTGAGAAAATAATTTCATTTCACTTTTTTTTTTATCCTCCCACAATGTACTTTCCAACCAACATCAGAGTCTAGAGTGATTTGTACTTTAAATATATGGGAATGTTATTCCTCAAACTGAACTTTTATGAACTTTTTGAAGGTATTCTAGCTCTGACATTCATAAACCCTTTTCTATGCAAATTTGGAGCAGGTAGGCAAACATATTGTGCAGGATCACAGTAATTGTTCCTCTTCAGTCTTTGCACAGCGAGGCAGCCATAAATCTGGTGCTTGATGTACAGTTAACGTCTCCTTTATCTATGAATCTTGGATTAATCATTGAATGGCAATTAGGAATTGTGTGCACAGTAGGAAATCTACCTCTCTGACTGACACAGAATATTCATTATGCATTAAGAATGGGTTCAGTTCTCAGTTTCTTTCTTTTGGTGCACACACACAGGCATAACATTATAACCACCTTCCTAATATTGTGTTGGTCCCACTTTTGCTGCAAAAACAGCCCTGACCTGTCGAGGCATGGACTCCACTAGACCCTTGAAGGTGTGCTGTGGTATCTGGCACCAAGATGTTAGCAGCAGATCCTTTAAGTCCTGTAAGTTGCGAGTTGCGAGTTGGAGCCTCCATGGATTGGACTTGTTTGTTCAGCACATCCCACAGATGCTCAATTGGATTGATATCTGGGGAATTTGGAAGCCAAGTCAACACCTCAAACTCGTTGTTGTGCTCCTCAAACCATTCCTAAACCATTTTTGCTTTGTGGCAGCAGGGCGCATTATCCTGCTGAAAGAGGCCACAGGGTGTACATGGTCTGCAACAATGCTTAGGTAGGTGGTACGTGTCAAAGTAACATCCACATGGATGACAGGACCCAATGTTTCCCAGCAGAACATTGCCCAAAGCATCACACTGACTCCGCCGGCTTGCTTTCTTCCCATAGTGCATCCGGGTGCCATGTGTTCCCCAGGTAAGTGACGCACACACACCCGGCCATACACATGATGTAAAAGAAAATGTGATTCATCAGACCAGGCCACCTTCTTCCATCCAGTTCTGATGCTCACGTGTCCACTGTTGCCGCTTTCGGCGGTGGACAGGGGTCAGCATGGGCACCCTGACTGGTCTGCAGCTATCCAGCCCCATATGCAAAAATCTGTGTATTCTGACACCTTTCTATCAGAACCAGCATTAACTTATTCAGCAATTTGAGCTACAGTAGCTCATCTGTTGATTTGGACCACACGTCTTCGCTCCCCACGTGCATCAATGAGCCTTGGCCGCCCATGACCCTGTCGCCGGTTCACCACTGTTCCTTCCTTGGACCACTTTTGATAGATACTGACCACTGCAGACCGGGAACACCCCACAAGAGCTGCAGTTTTGGAGATGCTCTGACCCAGTCGTCTAACCATCACAATTTGGTCCTTGTCAAACTCACTCAAGTCCTTTCGATTGCCCAATTTTCTTGCGTCTAACACATCAAATTTTGAGGACAAAATGTTCACTTGCTGCCTAATATATCGCACCCACTAACAGGTGCCGTGATGAGGAGATGATCAGTGTTATTCACTTCACCTGTCAGTGCTCATAATGTTATGCCTGATCATCAGTATTTTCTACATCTTGTCTAAATATTAAAGCAAAATCAGACTGGACACAGCAGTCAAATGATTAGCAATTCTCCAAATGCATTCCTTAAGAGAGGCAGAGAAAGCAAGCAAGCGAGTCGATCACAAAACAGCCATGATTGAGTTGCCTGACTTCAACTTTCAATTATTGCAACTGTTATGAAGTATATGTTTTTTTATTTGTATATGTATTTATTCGGAAGTCAGCAGAGTTAGACATCAGTAGGTATAAAGAATCTATTTGAATACTCAACCTCCCGCTTTCTCTGAAGCCATATTCACCTCATTCAAGGTTTCCCTTTCCTGTGCATTATGTCATACAGTACCAATTTATAAACAAAATTATCATCCACTGCAAATCTGATTGGCTGCTGACCTCTAGCAGAGTAAAAAGAGATAACTTCTCTTTCTCTCTCACTCTTTCCCATATTCAGTTTTATTACCAGTTTCATGTCAGATCAGTTTCCATAGCAACCTGTCTCAGCACAGAGCTAATGGTGGAAAACTTTCAGTGCCTAAGTGTTTCGTCCAAGTGACAGTGAGTCAACTAAAGTTCAGTCACCCAAACCAGATGGATGTCTTTCCAGCGCACCATGACCTCCAGTGCATACGACCATCAAATCGCAAATGCTCAGTCAAAACATGATCAAACCCCATGAAGAAGTGGTCGAGAGTGCCTTTTTTGGTATTGGGGTGCAAGTGAGAAAGAAGCTCCTGACCTGCAGAGAGAAAATGGTGGAAACAATGAAAAACGGACCAAAATTGCATATGCCGTTTTTATTTATTTTGCTAAAGCTTTTTATTTTCCAAATAACATAACTAAATAATGACATAATGGCCCTGTTTCAAAACCAGAATTAACATAAATTAACATTTATAGTATAACTTTAAAATTATATGTAATTAAAACTATAGAAATAATAAAATACTGAAAAAGCATTATTTACACTCAAATTATGTGTACTGTTTATGAATGCTTATTACCTAGTTAATCTTTAGTCACCTTTATTGAAATAATTTGTCAATTGAGCTCTGCAACATCCTTTAGCAAAAACATTCTTCTTATATCCTTCACTTTCACTACGTCCTTCACTTGGGTCAAACATAAATTATGTACTAAGGTTTCTCTTTCTGACTAAGTTTTCCTTCTCAAAGTACAGCACCAAAAGGATTATTTCAAGCACAACACACATATCTAATTGACAAGTTCTGGATGGAGAAAATAAGACTCTTTTTGTGGCATTTTTTCTTCTTCTTCTACACAGAATTATTTAAGAACTGTTTGGCAGACAGAAAAGAGTTCTCAGCAGGGGTTCAAAGAAGTAAATTATATACTTGCTACACCAGCTGAAAAGATACATTTTAATAATGTGTCTTAAAAAAATCCCCATAATATGAGGTTATAAAGTAGTGCTAATGTTCATTTCCATTCAAGACATTTACTGAAGGTGAAGCCAGAACAATAAAAGTCATAAGCCATGTGAAGTATACAAGAAAATTGTTTAACATTTTAATAACTCATTTAATATGGCATAAATAATTCAATTTTAAACCACAACTATTTAAAGAACACTTTTATACCCCCCAAAAAAGTCTTTTGAGGTTTAGTTCAGTTATAGTTCAGTTTACTAACCCTCAAGCCATTCCAAACCTATTAGTTGTGTTGGATTAGTTTGAATTGTGAACAAACCATTCAGGGGTGCGATTCCCGGAAGCATCGTTAGCCAACTATGGTCGTTAAGTTCCGATGTTACCAACATAGTTCAACGATTTGGTGTTTCCCGAAACCATATTCAAACAAACATTCGGAGATCTCAAACAGGTTAATCCACAGAAGTTATTACTCCTCCACCTGCACATGACGTCATTAATGACAGTCATTAAGGACATTGGTGTTCAAAAAAAAAAAAGATTTCAAAGTGAATTTTGCATAATAGGCCCCCTTAAAGTAAATTTTGCTCTGGCACCATTTAAAATAACTTTTAATCACTTCAGAGCGTAGAATTGCTTTCCTCTATTAAAGAGGCATAATTTGTATTTAAAAGTGCATCACCCTGTAACTCATAACATTAGCAAAAGCAGTTATTAATGAGTGTTGCAAGAAAATTGAGGTCAAGAGGAAACACTCCTTATTTTGAGTTTCATTGGTAATGAAGAGCCGATAAAGAGGTGGTCTTTGCTTTAAGAGACTCATAATTAAATGCAAACATTCTCTATAGGCCTTAATCTACCATAGTATATAGCAAAGTGAAAAAAAGATTCAAAAAGTAAGAGTTCTCATTTCAGTGTGCAATTACACCAGTGTTTCTTTAACAGGACAAAGCAATTCGCTATAAAGCGCAAGCATCAATATCATGGCAAATGATACCCAACATTGAGGCTTTAAAATGGAAAATTACAAAAGAGAATGGAAATCACTTTCCCCCGGAAGACAAATGCATTGCACTCGGCCAATCGTTTGTAATTTTAAACCCACTTTTTCAAAGATTATAGCTCCTGGACAGAAGAGCACTTTACACGTTATGTTTGTGTTGCAAACATACACATGCTGTCTGTAAACCATGATGGTGTGATACACAAGAACCCTGTACTTTAATATGACAGGCACAGAATAATGAACTAATCGAGAGCACTTTGTCTAATTCAGAAAATAACAGACCTGAACTGACATCCTGTTAATGTTTGTGATAATGAACATAGATGATGATAAAAAAAAAAAAACCTCCGTCCTTGGTTAGAAGAATAGTGATAAGGACAATCTTCACTTACTTTTACGAAGTGCCAAAAAACTGGGTCAACTCCTTCACCGTTGAGAAAGGAAACCCTGTTGCTAAATTATGTATTGCACACACGTACACCAGGTTATTAGTCCACTTCCTCATGGAAACTCTTCAGCCATAAAGGGGCATTTGCTCTGAGCACCCCTCAAACTGAATGCGTACTGTCCTAATGGTCAGATGTAATGCTAGACAAAACGTTCTTGTGGGTTTCAAGAAAAAAAATAAATAAATCCCCGGGCACCTTCGTACGGGAGAACTTCAGGCTTGCGTGAGCCTATTTAAATCACAGAAATTGATTGAAGGGGCACCTCACTCTATGGATTGGGTTTCTTATTTCAACATTTGTCCTTGGAGCAACGTGATGACTGTTAAAGCCTTTAAGTGTAACAATCGGCTCAGTGGGAACGTGTGAATGTGAAAGCCTGAAACGGTAACTTGGTTATCTTTAGAAAGGACATACTGTACGGGACAAAGTGTTTCAAGGCTTAGCGTTTGCAAACCAGTGAAACAATCAATAACAATGAGCACTCAAATCACAAAAGAAATACTATATCTTGCAAGGTTATCGGATTTGCAGAGTTTAGGTTTCACTTAGGTTTCAAGACTTTTTAAGTGTGTATCTTTATTTCAGCAACCTGCAGTGGTGAATATAACATTTATAAATTCAAGGTCAGAGACCAGCAATGAATTGCATATGTAACAGAGGAAGGCTAGTAAGAGCTGTGCATGTAAACCTCACTCCCCTGGTCTCAAGATGCTGCTAGCGGCTGACGCAAGAGACTGCGTCTTTAAGGCCAAAGTATACTTCACTTTCTAAGTGTGCGCGAGATTCAGCGTACAGTGTGCGTGACGTGAATTTCGTCAACAGAAGAGTATGCACATACAATATGCGCACCGCCAAATTTTTATAACCGCGCGTGCTTTGTACAAGCAGGTCGCACATGCGCGTTTCATTTTTTTTGTTGCAGTAATTAGTTTATCCACAAGGTGGCAATCATGCCCTAGGGGCCTTAATTCACAAGGTAGTCAAAGATAAACAGAACAGACCGAAACGCTCGCATACGCATTAAAACTAAGCATGCCGGTTCAAATTCTACTCAGAGTGGGTCGAGTAGGACCAGTTAAATTTGGTGCCATGACCCGGATGGAAGTGAGGTTTATGGGGGTGAGTGTAACAGAGGCAAGCTAGTAAGAGCTGTGCGTCCTTGTTTCCTCGAGGGACTGCCATGACAGAGTGAAAGAAGATAAATGCAGGCAGGGCTGCTTTTATTGACCTCTTTTCGCGGTTAAAACAATGATTGATCGATTACATTAGACATGATACATTTCGGTAAGTTGTACTGTATCTTTCAAAATACCTTTTAATATTCATTCGCGTTTGCTTACTATTAACTAGTAGTAAAGAGGAAGAGATGATCACGTGCCACTTTGTCACGGGATGCACAGAGACAAGAGGGTTAGATCCAAATGCAGTTTTAATTGGGTAATCCATAATCGCAGTCACAGCCAGGCAAGGGTCAAAATCCACAGATCAGTCCACATAAAACAAAGAAAACACAAAGAGAAGCCAGTGACCATAAACTAAACCAACATAACAAAAGCAGAAACAAACCAGGTATAAATAGACAGACACTAATAACATAACTCAAGACAGCTGGGTGCAAAGAAGTGATAATGAGTCCGGGAAGTGGGTTATGGGAAATGAAGTCCAAAAGTGGTGAGGCAATAGTCCAGGTTGGAGTGCCCTCTAGTGGCTAACTAGGGCACTCCAACTGGTGATCATGACACACTTGGGCTGAGGAGCTATCTGTCACTTCACATTTAAGAGCGCCAAAACTGTATTTATTGTTTGAATTTCGTAATAAAATTGACAGAATTTGAAAGCTTGTTTCATATCAATAGTATCCTGCTCTGTCCTGTCTGTCTGTGTCAGTGTCTTCTTTGCTTCACAAAATGGATGTGGCGTGAGAACAGTGACAATTGCGTGAGTCTGATGCTGAATGATTGAGAGTTGGCAGCCCTGATGCTGGCGGACGATAGTGGAGGCACTTCAGCAACCTGGTGAGTATTGGAATTAGCATTAAGCTAACAACACGCCGCTTCGGTAGCCATTAATTGGCAAAATACACTCTTGTTTACAGAAAACATTTGCTAGTTCCGCCTTTTCTGTGACATCATGCACATCGATAAAGACGGCAAGCAATGACTGGTCAGGAAGCATTGTGTAGTCTGACATATTTCTTGTCCATGATACAAGAATTTAGGAGTCAAAATTGCATAATCTGACACAGTGACTATTGTAACAGATAAAAATACTGTTTAGTCTGAACCTGGCATCATTTTTTCTAAACGTTTATTCAAATAAAAAAATATTAACATCACAGAATCAAACTAAAATACATTAATATACCAACAAATATAAATTTTATGAGTTAAAACATAAGTTCAGATAGAAAAATATTCATTCTTAAAAGGTAAAGCATGCCTAATCCATCATTACAGTTGCAAGAAGAAGTATGTGAACCACTTGCAGAATCTGTAAAAATGTGCAAAATTTTAACAAAATAAGAGAGATCATACAAAATGCATGTTATTTTTTATTTAGTACTGTCCTGAGTAAGATATTTTACATAAAAGATGTTTATAATCCATAAGACAAAAAAATAGCTTAATTTATTAAAATGACCCAGTTCAAAAGTTTGTGAACCCTTGATTCTTAATACTGTGTGTGGTTACCTGGATGATCTACGACTGTTTTTTTGTTGTGTGATGGTTGTTCATGAGTCCCTTTAGCATTAGCAAACTGAGCTCTGTTCTTCAGAAAAATCCTCCAGGTCCCAAAAATTCTTCAGTTTTCCACCATCTTTTGCATATTTGAACCCTTTACAACAGTGGCTGAATGATTTTGAGATTCATCTTTTTACACTGAGGACAACTGAGGGACTCAAACACAACTTTTAAAAAAGGTTCAAACATTCACTGATGCTCCAGAAGGAAACACGATGGATTAAGAGTCGGGGGGTGAAAACTTTTGAACAGGATGAAGAGGTCCAAATTTTTCTTATTTCACTTGAATATCATTTTTTTTCATTTAGTACTGCCCTTCGGAAAAAAACAGAAGATA
The DNA here is from genome assembly GCA_003731715.1 of Anabarilius grahami. Taxonomy (NCBI): domain Eukaryota; kingdom Metazoa; phylum Chordata; class Actinopteri; order Cypriniformes; family Xenocyprididae; genus Anabarilius; species Anabarilius grahami. Next base: position 2,886,608 of record RJVU01070129.1, read on the forward strand.
CTTGCATGTTTCCCGGAAGACAAATTAAATACAATTTACCTTGATCTTCAAATTCCAAATGTTTTCACCCCCCATCTATTAATGCATCATGTTTTTTTCTGGAGCATCAGTGAATGTTTGAACCTTTTTTAATAGTTGTGTTTGAGTCCCTCAGTTGTCCTCAGTGTGAAAAGATGAATCTCAAAATCATATAGTCACTGCTGTAAATGGTTCAAATATGCAAAAAATGCTGGAAAACTGAAAAATCTGCAGGACCTGGAGATTTTTTCTGAAGAACAGAGTTCAGTTTAACTGCTCAGGACAAACAAGGGACTCATGAACAATCATCACAAAACACAAAACAAAAATGTAGATCATCATGTAACCACACACAGTATTAAGAATCAATGGTTCACATACTTATGAATGGGGTTATTTTAATAGATTCAGCTATTTTTTTTGTCTTGTGGATTATATGTAAACATCTCTTGTGTAAAATATCTTACTCAGGTCAGTACTAAATAAAAAATAACATGCATTTTGTATTATCTCCCTTATTTTGTTAAAATGATTAACATTTTCACAGATTCTGCCAGTGGTTCACATACTTTTTCTTGCAACTGTACATATAGTGCTGATGCAAAGTGAAATTTAGCTCAATAGATTTACTCTAAAACAAATTAAACCGAGGGATGTCAAGAAGAAACTGCACAAGAGATTCGAACTGTTCTAATTCCCTCTCAAAGACCTTCCAATGATTTGCTGAAGCACTTTCAGGGCCAACGTTTAAATGCTGTAAATCCTTACACCTTTATCACCTCATTTCCAATTCACTCTTCTTTTCAAATGCCATAATAATCTGCTCTTATTGCCCCTCACCCCTATTTGCGATAAATCAGTGAACCTCACGTCTTTCGCTAATGTCCCTCAGTAACAAGTGTGAAGGGAAATGCTCTAAAGCCCTTTGCTCAACCATCATTGTTCTTTAAAGACGACTGTTGCTTTCTTACAAATACAGACAAGCAATGAACAAAAGACAACATCATACATGTTTAACATACCTATAGTGGAAGAAAAACTAGACTAGAAAAGAAAATCCCTCATAGGTATTGCCAGTGCATTACAAAATGATTCTGGGTACCAAAAAAAAAATATGTAGCATAGGACTGGCTCTTGGCCAGATAATAACATAAAAGAGCTCTTTTTAAAGATTAATAGAAACATTATGCATGGCAGGAATGAGAGCTTTCCATATTCCGCTTGCTCATAGAATTGTGTAATCTAGCCTCATTGTCTGGCTGTAAGTTGACGTGATCATGATAAGGCTTAGTGTGAGTTTTTCATTCTCCCTCCCCCCTTTCCTCTTACTTACTCCTTTTTCTTCCTCTAAAGTTATATTAAGTGCTATAAAAACCTGCTAGGACTTATGATGATAGAAAACTCTTGACTGTATTTTAATAGCTATACAACAGGGGATTTCAGTTGGTTATAAACACCCCGTTGGGGAAACACTGAGTGAAATTCAACGGAAATTAGAGTTTT
>RJVU01070129.1:2888136-2898230 GCA_003731715.1 Anabarilius grahami
AAAAAAAAAAAAAAAAAAAAAAAAAGGGGGGGGTGATTTTCTTTCTTTCTTAAACAAAGATAATTCAGAAGATACTCTCATGGGCATTACGCATTTTAATTTTGAGGATAATATCCGGAAGGTAGGACATCTTGTCTTAAATTTGTGTGAAGGTAAGTAGGCTAACATTAATTACACTTGTGTACCTGGAAATGCGTGTATACTAGAAGACGCATAGACCTAAAATGAATTTTTTCACCTTGAAGGAACTGCAAACTACATCAGTTTTGCTTGGTATGAGAAACAATACACAAAGATAAACCAGTGAATTTTGCTTTGCCGTTTAATTGTGAGACTTGCACATTTACAACATCTCAAGAAACCCACTACATAGAATTATGCGATTAGCAAAGCTTCCAATTACAATCCAATTACCAATGGCAGTAAGACCGAAGAGATTGATCAGTTTCGTTCAGCCCTGGTGAACCACAATTGGCTGACATGTAGAAATAGACAGACCGTTCAATGACCACCTCATGCACGTCACATACAAAATAAGCACTAAAAAAGCAGAAATGCAAGATCTGATCAGACTTCCAGAAAATTCTGCCGCTGAATATTTGAGAGGTATTTTAGTACATATATCAAGTACACTAGATATTCACAAACAAAACCGTATATTTCACTTTGTTTTCAAAAAATGTAACATCTCATTGAAAGCACATATGTTTCGCTTGATGTCTAAATAGTGAAATGAACACCAAGATTGGATATCAAGCTAGATGCGGTTGTGAAGGTTTTGCTTTATATTTTGCACAAACTGCATTGGTCTGCCTTGGTTTGATTTCCACTGTTATCACACTTTCATGTCATTATAACATGACTTCACAGGGTTTTTTATAGGCTGTCATTAGAGAATTACTATCATTACAATTCAAATATGACAGACCTGAACTTAACAAAGGCCTAGTTTCAAATCAATATACAGCACATAAATATAAGGTCTATATATTATAATGAGATATGATATATTTGCATATGGAAATGAGATGGATTAGACTGTAGTTGAGTTAATCATAGTATATCAGAGAAAAACTAAACAGAAATAATTAACCAGCTTTCAAGAAAAATCTGTTTAATAGTGCCTCATAAAGCATGGTGAAAGCATGTACCACTAATTCTCATCCATCAATACATTCTGTATATGACCCAATCAGAATTGCCATTAACAATATATATTTATAATTATATTTAAATGAAATCAAAGGTTTAATATACAACGATACAACACAACTACTTAGCCTACCACACAATTCACTATACACAAATATAAATATTTGATCTAGACATCTTGATGTCCACCACACAAAAGAAAGAAATCAGTCTCAATTCTTGAGGCACAAAGCTAATCCAACTTTTTCGGAGGGGAAAACAGAGAGGCATGTGCCTGAAACCACTAGCCAAGCCACTATAAGGTGCTATGAGGACCCCAGGTATCCATCAACTTTGCCTGTATTACATGGTACTGCAGTTTAATTCATTTAATCATGGTGTTTCAGATTATACTGTTACACAGAGGATGTTAAAGTGATTGAAACAGATAATTTCAACAGTGGCAGATTGAACAGGCTGATGCTGAAACATAAGAGCATGTGCTCACAGTCATTAATTCTCAATAGATACTCAGCATGTCAGCAACACATCTGGCTCAGGTAACAACAGCTTTTCGCGCTGTGATGCAAAGGAAGCCATTGAAACAGATATGATTTATTCTCATGACAAGTGTTGGAGAATGTTACTTTTAAAATGTGTTTTAATTTTAGTATATTATATTTTTTTAATTTTAATACATTTTAAGATTTTTTTGCATTATCTAATTGCTTTTTACAATTGCTGCAGAAAATAACAACAGTGAGAATTGCTTTGACATGATTATAAACTCTCATTTGTATTTATAGTCTTGGTGAGAAGCTGAATCAAAAACTGATTGCATAAAGTCACATAATCTGACATGATAATAATACTCATTAAAAACATCCCTCTAATAAGCATAATGAAATCTGAATATAATTAACTTACCGAAACATCTCAAGCAAATGAAAACCTAAATTGTTAAGCAGTTTAACCTCTATGAGCCTCAGTTCTTTAATTCTTGTTAGTGACATTATATAAACAACAGTTCTGTGCAAATAACTGTAATACACTGACATTTAAAAGGAAGTAATTTGAAGCTTGTGTGCATTTTCAGCTATATATGCCTGTATCATGTGCAATAACAAAGTTTATTTTTACCCAGCTCCAATATTACACGGGGCTAAGCAGTGTTTAAAAGCCTATTCCACTCATTCCCTGTCAGAGACGAGATGAGAGAATAATCTACAAGAGACGCATCAGTAAGCTTCCCACAAAACAGGTCAGATCAACAACCAACTGGTCCGGACCGATAATGAACCATCTACAGTACAAATGTTGCTGTTATGGTTTCATAGATTTAGGAAAAGGCTGAACTGAAAATATTTGTATGTATATTTACAGTCATAATGACAGGGTTAACTTGGAAAATGTCAGATGCTCAAGTCAACTCTCGAGACGTCCAATTAGATGGATGATATGGCTGAGAACTACTCAATTATGTGTGTACACGTCACCCTCCTAAAATGCATTAAGATATAAATATCTCTGTCATATGGTAATTCAGCGAGACATTGGTGCAGTGCTGTATAGAGGGTAGCACATTCCTTGGGTTAAACTAGATAAAAAGTGTTTTTATTTGTGTATATGGAACAAACTATTTACTCCAAGATATTTTAGATTAAAAGATTTCGATTTTTTAACGTTTTTGAAAAAAAAAAATGTCATTGTTAAAACGTAAAGGCTTTGTTGTAGAAACTCACACGACGAAGATGGATAAACAGGAACTGACTTTACTAATAAACTCAATAATGACAACAACTCCACAAACATGTAGAAGTAACATGAACTGACAACAGAATGCACATAATGGTATATTTATACGCAGAGTAAATGAGGAACTACATCATAAATGAATAACAAATGAGTTGCCATAGAAACAAACAAGAACTAAGACAGACACTGAATTAACTGTGACATAAGCTCCCCCTCCCGGAAGGCGCAACCGCAGAGTGGCTGATGGACCAGGGTGACATTAAAGGATTAGTCCACTTTTAAATAAACTTTTCCTGATAATTTACTCACCCCCATGTCATCCAAGATCCATGTCTTTCTTTCTTCAGTCGAAAAGAAATTAAAGTTTTTGATGAAAACATTCCAGGATTTTTCTCCATATAGTAGACTTCAATGGGCACCAAACAGTGTAGACGCTGCTAAGTGTATTACTGCCCTCCACAGGTCAAAGTTTGAACTCATTTTTATATGCAATATGCTAGTGCAATAGTATATAACAATTAGTTCAAACTTTGGCCTGTGGAGGGCAGTATTACGCTTAGCAGTGTCTACACTGCTGGAATTCTAATAGAGGAGAAGAAGAAGAGAGCTAGTTCAAGATGAGCATTTAAGGTTAAAACTTATATAATTTTAAATTTTTTTCAGAAAATGAGCGATGGTTTCACTAGATAAGACCCTTATTTCTCATCTGGGATCGTGTTGAACAATTTGAAGCTGCAATGAAACTAATTATGACCTTCAACTGTTTGGTGCCCATTGAAGTCCACTATAAGGAGAAAAATCCTGGAATATTTTCATCAAAAACTTTAATTTCTTTTCGACTGAAGAAAGAAAGACATGGACATCTTGGATGACTTGGGGGTGAGTAAATTATTAGGAAAAGTTTATTTAAAAGTGGACTAATCCTTTGGCGGATCTGCTGGATCGCAGGACTGAGGCGACAACAAGGACTCGGCTGACCGGGACGACAATGGAATGAGTGAGGATGACGGGGATGTCCGAGGTGTTGGCACCGCCGGAATTCCAGAAGTCCATGGCAGAAACTGAGTGACGAACGCTGGAGGCCGACCTGGAGAGACGAGTGAGCCCAGCAGAGTCTCAGGGCAGACAGGCCACGGAGGCAACAAGGGAGCGCAGAGCTGAAGCGTGGTCGATGAATAACAATGACTGTGGCAACAGGCTGACACCCGTATCTTATGATGTGGGATAGAGAGGGATAGAAGAGTGTGGTGTCACTTTTTGACACTGACAGCACAGCAAAACATAATGATAGTTTCTCACCTCAATTTGGATAATCCCAAAACACGGAAGTGGCTTCAACTTGTGATTTGTTTTTGTTTTTGTTTTTGTTTTTTTTGTTTTTTTCTCTTATAACACAGAAACAAAATATCTATTTTTGGCAAAATTAAAGGCCCTTTCATGCCAAAAGTGAAATGGCACAGGAAAAGAAAGTTCAACACTCTCACTTCAGCAATAACACAAATGTGATGTTTAACTAAAGTCATTTTTGTTATTAATATGGTTGAATCGGATCATTGAAAGCCAGCAGCACAGATATTGGTTAATAAAGTGAGATTAAATACATAAAGTATATTTTTATTAATTAACATAATTAATTATTGCAGATTTGCATAATATTCTGAGTTTGCATTTCACCATTTTTAGTGTTACTTATTTGAAAACGTAACTCAGATACTTTGTTTTAAATTTAACAGTAATGCATTACTTTACTCGTCATGTGTAAAAAGTAATTTGATTATGTAACTTATGTTACTTATAATGCGTTGTCCCCAACACTGGTTTTAAAGAACCAAAAGCCAAAGCCAAAAGGGTTCTACATAAGGAGAAATGTCTACATTAAAAATTAATCAAAACAAAATTAATAAATTAAAACTAAATCCATATAATAATCCAGTGATGGAAACCTCTTTAAATGCTCTAGAAGGTTGTCTTCTAAAAGTGTATGGCAGAATGGACTACCTTCATGTAAAAATCAGTTATTTTTATCATATGAAAATGCACAGCTCAGACAATATGGATAAAAAATACATAAAGACAGAAAAAAAAATCATGTGGTTTGAAATTACATGACTCCTAGTAAATGATGAGCCTTATGGATAAACTAATGAATGCACAGATATGAGTCGAATATGTCAACAGTGTGACATTTTGGTTTTGCCGGATAAAAGTAGCTAGAGTTTCACTATGAAGGCATTTTAAAAAAAATACATAAAAGAGTTTAATTTATTAGCTGATGCTTCCCTCAAATATATGTTTTAGGGCTTGCAAGCTGTTCAACATGACATTTGATCAGAAAATTTTTCATTTTCATGCATATTTTACAGTGTGCAAAGGAAGTCAACAATCCAAAAACCAGTTTTGATATTATAATGGAAAAACCAGCGGGGGTTCCTGACTGAGTTCCAGTGTACATGAAGCAAAATGTGTGAAACTAACCGGCTAATTTGTCTTTGCTTTTTGATACTGCACCCAAACATCTTTTGTCTAAGCAGTCTTTTGTAAATGTCTGTTTTTTCTCAGGAATTAAAGGGTAAATGGGGTTCAACTCAACAACTGCTTTGTTGGTGAGATCTATGCAATGCATCCGTAACGCAAATTATATCAGCATTGTGTCTCGTAACGGTTTGCAATGTGTGCAAATTGGCTTACCGTAATGTGTGATGAGGCAAATGCAGCTTCCATGATATCACGGCCTGACTGTGCTCGCAGCTGGAGAGGACTGACAATCTTTTCTCAGTAAACAAAGTTTCTTTTTGAGCTCAAGCTGGTATTAATGTAGCTACTACTGATGGTTTCTGAAAGATGATGTTCTAAAGATCAAGACTCATTTGAAGTTCATTGAATACTTTTCTGATTTGCCCAAAAGTCTGAAACCACATTATATATTTCAATCATGACAACTCTCTGAATAGTTTAAGCATGTTATTGAGTATGTAAATGTTAATGTGCTTGGTTTTGTCGGACAAGACCTGCTATGCTGCTGTTGTTGCTTATTGCTGTTGCAAAGCAAGTTTGGACTTGCTACTGCTATACACTGCTGTGAGCATGTAAGATATGCTTCTGCATAAATAGACATACATAAATCCCTTAGCAGATCTAGGCAGGTGGAACTGGGGAGGTGGAGGGGTTCAGAGGAACTCTGATTGCATGCTGCAGGACTAGCTTACAGCTAACACTGAACCAGACTATCTAAATTTTGAGCAAGCAATCTCATTGGCTGCAGGATCAGCAGAGGCCAATCAGCTTGCAGTGCATATTGCATGTAAAGCATTCTGGACCCTCTAGAGTTTTATGACTGAACTATATAAATATATAATGTAAAAAAGCAAAGTTATTAAGTAATTTTATATAGACGTTAATATTTAAGGTTTTACACTAAATTATACTCTAAAAAATGCTGGGTTAAAAACAACCCAAGTTGGGTTGAACATAAACAAACCCAGCAATTGGGTTGTTTTAACCAAGCAGTTGGGTTACATGTATGCCCAACCTGCTGGGCAGTTTTATTTAACCCAACTATTGTTTAAAAATTACTGTATTGCTTGCTTAAAATGGACCCAAAATATATGTTCAAAATTAACATTTATTAATATGTTTAATAAATGAACATGTATTAATAAGTTTAATTAAAACTAATTAAACAAACATTAAATTGCTTATTAATAAATGTTCTCCTTTTGATTATTATTGTTGCCTCTAGTAATTATGTGTCTGTTTTTAATTTCCAACCTATTTTGGGTTCATGTCAAGCCAGCCACATAGTAATTTTTAAACAATAGTTGGGTTAAAACAACCCAATTGCTGGGTTTGTCCATTTATAACCCAAATTGGGTTGTTTTTAACCTAGCATTTTTAGAGTGTAGTAACACTGATCATGTGAAATCCTCTAAGGTAAAGAGGTCAGATATTCTTACTTCCATTGATGCTCATGATGCTCTGAACATCTCAAATCATCCTGGAGAACATGATCATCAGGTTTTTTCCAGGTCAGCTCCGTTGTAGTCTCAGCCTCAGACGTCACGCCCACGGACTGTTGCTGAACGTCTGATGCATATGGCACACTTATCTGGAAACACTTCAGGAGTGTTGAAGTCGTCATCTGGTTGGTTGAATTCTACAGGATGTCATGGAGATATGTGTGTCGTGTGTTGGTCCACCTGGAAACAAATGCCGTGACGCAAAACCAGCTCGTGGAAGAAGAACGCTGTCATGTTTACAACTGTGACAACAAGCGCTTACCAGGATCAACTAAACGCTGGATTTTCAAAAGTATGTGATGTCCACACTCCATTATTGCAGTAAACTTGCACACAACGTATATGAATGAATAATTTATTAGATGCTCCCGGTCTGTTATTGTAGGGACATCGACTTTACATTTTTACACCCCTAAACATGACACGGAACTAAACGAACTGTGATTGGTTGGGTAACATGTCAGTCAAACGGCCTCTGGGCGGTCCTTGACCAATGAAAGCTGCGATAGAGTCCAGACCTTCTGCCGTCAGTCTGAAGGTCTGGCTACACGTAACTAGCTCTGTTGTAGCTGCCAATAAATCAAGGTACAAGCATCAATACAATAAAATATGAAATCCATGTTCATTTTTTTTAATTATTGTCCTCTTCCATTTGAACTAATTTCTTTGGATGGTTTAATTCTATATTTAGCCAACATATATCCTGAAATGGAAATTGATATTGGAGTAGCCTATAATTGCGCATTGCAATAAAGATCTTGTAGATTAATGGGTTAATTATGTCATTAAATGATAATCTAAAAAGGTCAATATGAATTTGCACTGTATTATATCAGCTGGGGCCTTGATTGCCTGCCTCACTTTGTTAAGACCAATTGGGAAGGCCTGTGAAAAGAATAGGTTCAGTATTTAAAGGCAGGGGACATCACTTCTGCTGCTTTAGGGGCTTAAATAAATGAAAAGCCATTGGGTCAAGCCAACATGGACTCTTTGCATGAATTGAAGTAATTTTAGACTTCTGCATAAACACAGAAATTAAATCTGTCCTCTGACAGTGACCCTAATTACCCTTTGGGTTACCTTTAGTGTATATAAAAAACACAATAACTACCTTGTAAATGGATTTACTTTGGTCAGTGCTAATATGCTTAACTACCAGCTATTTCTATTAGTTTTTCTAATCACTTAAAGATCAATGTTGGAGAAGCTACTTTAAAACTGGAGCTAATCATTCTAGTTTTAGTTTTAACAGTTTTCAGCTTTGATTTCCATTTCAATCAGTTTGTTTTTGTTTTATATGTTATTTGTATCGCTAAAACACCTTTGTTTGTGCTTGTGAGTAGCTCATTAAAATGAATCATTCGAATGAATCAGTTCACTAAAATGAATCTGACTTCCCAATGCTTTATTTACTGAGGTGCTGTCATGCTAGTTAAGTTAGTAGCACCACTACTTTTAGTTAATGGCTCCCCAACACTGTTTAAGATCCGACATGCCCACAACTGATTTAATAATTCAATTTCACTCTTTTTTTCCCCCCCTTGTCTTCTTTCTACATTGTCCATAGGGAGGCCCTGCTCATGTAATGCACTTGAATGGACCAGTAATTATAAAACTAGGACATATAGCAATGGGAGATAATTAATATTACCAAGTCCCGGGGAGATTTTTTTTTTTTCATGAATTTAGGATTTGACAGAGGCTTTCAATTATGTCAACCCCACTGGGTACTTATATCCAGAATGTATTACGTCTATATTAGGTGCCTGCACATGACAAATGTGTGTTCAGATGAAGTTAACATCACAAGGGATGTGAACCTATGATGGTTTGTTAGCTTTAATTCATTACACATGCCAACAAATAGCTGATTAAGTGTAAAATAAGCCTCCTCACTCACCATATGGACGCAAAGATGTCAGTTTGATGGACAGTATTGTAGAAACGCAGCAGATACGGAAAATTACCTTTGAGCCAAAGTTCCCTTTCTCCGGATGTAGTACTATAAAAGAGAAGCAAAACGTCATTGAAAATGTGTTGCAGAGAAAACACAGTGGTTAAAAGGGAAAGCTTGTGCCTTTGAAGAATGAGAGTTCTCTTCTGAGCCCTAGATAGGATAACATCTTTTTTTTATTTTTTTATTTTTTTTATGTTAACTTGTACTTTATTAACAAGACGAGACTAAAGATCATGGCTATAGCTCTTTTGAAGGGTGATTGCTAATACAGCTCGGACTGAGATGAAATTGAATGACTCACTTACGAAACCTTAAAAATGTCTGTGTCTTGAGCTTTTGCTGTGAAGACACTAGCGGTACTAATTCAGCATACTTATATATGGGTCAATGACTTGACAGGTCAATTTTTTTGTCCAAAGGTCCTTAATAATAATTAAAAAACAAAGATATGACATCTAAAGTATGTAAGGTAGTACAACTAGATCACTTTTATTGAATCCAAAAGGTTTTAATTATATTTTGCAACATATAAAGGCATTTTACAGATTTTGAAGTGTCAAAAGGTTATTTGGTTTAACCGTCCAAATGCCAATACAGCCATTTCATTTGTGATTAAAATATTAAAATGTAATAAATGTGTGTATATATATATATTTCTTTTATTTATTTTTTTATTCTGGCATGATTTTATAACATCATATATCAACATAGTGCAAAATGGTATTAAAATTACGTGTAGAAGATTATGTGTGTTGCTTTGTTATGAGAAAGAATTTCCGGAAAAATGAATTTCATTGATGTCATTCGGAGTAACCAATATAAAGGAACCATTTTGGATAAAGTCATGCGTTTAATATCATGTGACAGGATGTGACATCATTCAGACACCTGCAAAGGACCTCATGGTCGTGAAGCAAAGTAACTAACTCTCTTTTAACTATTTGAAAAATTCGGTACAACCGCTATAAAACATGGAAAATGTTGTAATATTTTAAAAACTTGTACTAAATATAAAATGTTTGATTGTCCTTTTGCTAGTTAGCTAGATATCAGCCTGTTAGCATTGTTTGAAAATATAGTCATCGAGTAAAACCGAAATTTTGGTTAAACCGAGTGACTTTTTTTGGTGACTTTTTTGTCCATCTTGTAAAAAATGACAAAACAGTGTTAACTGATTATAAAAACTACATCTCATTGTTAACACTTATAAAACTTAAATTAATTATATCTCTGTT
>RJVU01070129.1:2905967-2932643 GCA_003731715.1 Anabarilius grahami
CGTGAAGTTGAAATCACTAATGGACTCTTTCTCAATACCAAATATATATATATAACATATATATATGACATGTTATTTATATAAAATATTATTTATTGAACAATAATATTTAAATTAATACTAAAATTAATAATTACCCATTATAACATTACAAGTAGTAAAATAGGAAATAAACTCAAGAAAAGAGTTCAGTCAAATGTATAAAAGCAGCGGTTTAGTTAGTACATGATTTAATTTCAATGAAAATATAAAGTTATGAAATTAATATAGCCCTTAAGCCAATTTAATAAGACTAAAGATTGCCCGTTTGATATACCCAAAACAAATTATACCTCATGTTTACACACTATCTACATAAGAGCCAGTGGCAAATTCCCAAAGGACTGGCTGAGATTAATCTGTTCTCTGCGGGTACATGAGCGCTGAACGGTCGCTGACGGACTGGAGCTCACATCTCCGAAAGTTTTTTAAACAAATTTTCAAATAGGCGCTATGTATACATATACGTATATCGCATATCTGAGGTCTAAACAACTATATTCTCACCTAAAAAAAAAAAAAAATCTCACAAAAATATGGTGGGTTTGCTTGTCCGCCATGACACTTGCTGTGAGAATGCTGACAGTGGAGTGATTCAAACGGTGAAACGGTTCCCGTGGTGATATTGGTAGAATATTGCATGACTGAAAAGACCTCTCAGCCAATCAGATTTGAGAACCAGAAAGAACTGTTGTATATATATGCATATTCTAATCTTTGTTTTCACTGCTCTGAAATTTAAAGAAAAAAATAAATAAAGGGAAAAAAAAGTATGAAATCAATGGCCCAGTCATAGCATTCTCATGAACTCTAAATATCCACTGTCTGGGGGGAAGAAAAAATTAATAATGAATGCTGCTTGAGAGTGTTAATCGTCTAAAGGATTCTCTTGAAATCACACATTTAATGATAGTGGGACTTCATCCTCTCTTGAGTCCATGTAATGTGATGAAGATCAGGAGAAAAATACACATGATACTGTGTTCAGTGTTTTAAACAGATCGAACTGTGGACACTGTGGCTGAGTTTGTGTTTCCTTTGGCATCAGTGTGTCTCTAACATTTCTAACATTGCCTCTCATCAATACATTAAAAAGGCTACATGTTCACTGAATTAAACTTAAAGGATCAAGTTATAATTGTGGCATATCTTAACAATCTTATATATGTGTCAGGCTTATGTTTAGCTACATTCAGTTTCTTTGTGTTTTTGTTTAGTTTTCCCTTTCTTGTTAGTTGCTGTGGTTACTGATTAAATGATGCACCTGTTTCATGTTCTGTTGATTAAAGCCTGGTTGAATCCAAAATCGCCCCCTAAACCCTTTATCACTATTCCCTACATTAGTCCACTAATACAGTTCACTTAAAGGAGTGAATGAAAACGAGTGAGTAAATTCAGACAGCCGTTGAGTGTACATTGGTTGTACGCTCATTGTTGCGGTGCAATGTGGGATACAATGAGTGCACTTGATAACGTCCACTATTGTTTCGGACACCACTACAAATGCCTACAAATGCCCTATTTAAGGGTACAGGGGGCGATTTCAGATTCAGCCCATCTGTATAAACCCTTGTTTCCATTTGTTGAAGTGTTCGGGGTCATCATTGTTTTAGGTGGTTGTGTTCTAAGCTTATTCTCATGACCTTCTATGTGTTCCTTGTTGGATTTATTGATTAAAGTCTGTTTTTGTTTATACTCCAGTGTTGTGCAATTATTGCAGCCAATGTTTGTGACAATATGTAGATGTTTAAATAATGTTAACTGGTCTGCAGCATATTTTGTGGTCTTATTTGTTTTGCTTATTATTTATTCATTTACATTCATACATTACATACATTTATTCATTATTTTTATTTGAGCGATTTATAACAATTCGTCATTGGCAAACAATCATTCGTCCAACATTAATATTCTTCACGGTGGAAACCTGGAAAACACATCAAGTTGTCTGACACTTTCTCCAGTAATAAAAGACAGAGGTGTAAGTATTACTTAGACAGGGCATTTGTTTTAATCTTTTAGTATGCCTTGCTGCCTAAAAAATACATCTCTACCTAAAAACAAACATTTCTGTCTCTACAGATGTGTAAGTGCAGTAGACAAAGATGTTTTAATTCCTCTAAAAATACCTGAAGGCTACAGAAATCATCACTCACTGCTCAAGAGAAATGACATTTTAATTATTTTTAGAATAAAATAACAGATTCTTTTTTCTTTTCATTTCATTGAAAGCATTGTATGTGTGATAATCTTTCTCTTCACACATCATGTCTCAATTAATGGTAAGCATGCTCTTGAGTGACACTGTCTCCTTGATACTTTTGAACTGTTGAAGAGACTTTATTAGGAGCAAAATTGTTGAGTTTGACGGAAATTATGCCACAATTAGTCGTAGGAATTAGTGTAAAAATCAATCTAAACAAATACAGAAAATGTTGGTTTATTTTACTGTTTGTTTAGATTATTAAGAAAGAAGAAACAACAACGGAATGTCTTTAAAACCCTCTTTTGTGCAGAACTACAAATCTCAAGTTGACAGTTTAACAGCCTCCGTTATGAAATCTAAAACGTCACTTTAGAACTAGTAACGAAGGAACGTTGAGTCGCTTCATCGAAGTTTATTGCATCATGTAGAGTAGAGTATTATGGTATTATGAGAGAGAGATTGACAAGTGTAGAGTGTAGGCTATTACCTGCATCTGATATAGCATTTATTCTTCAGGTCATTGTCCATAATATTATATCCATTATAAAAAATAAAAAATAAATCTGTTTGAATGTCCGCTGAGGAAAGCAATATCTTTGTCCTTTTAAAAGTTAAGGGGATTTCCCACAGCGCTAAAACAACTTCCTTGTTCTGACTCACTCTTTGCCACCATCTAATGGCGTAATAATGTCACTTTTACTGAAGTCCATATCACGAATGACGGACCCTTTCTCAATACCAAATACGGCATATTATTTATTAGGGGTGTAACGGTACGCATATTCGTAACGAATGGTTCACGAGGCAAATTCCAAATGGAAGTGATCATCCCTATGCCCTATGTGATCATCCCTATGTGAGCAGGGCACGAGCGTGCCGTATGTAGCCATTTGGAATGCACTTGGCAAAGGGAGCGGCGGCAAAGCACAGTGTCCGAATGATCACTTCCATTTGGAACTTTCCCCGTGAACCGTTTGGTACGAATACGCGTACCTTTACACCCCTATTATTTATTGAACAACAATATCCATTATAAAAGACAATAGGAAATAAACAAGCAAACAATTCAGTCAAACGTACAAAAGCAGTGTACAAGATAGTACAGGACTTAAGTTTAATATAGCCTAAATATAAAAGTTATGAAACTTAATT
Source organism: Anabarilius grahami (assembly GCA_003731715.1). Taxonomy (NCBI): domain Eukaryota; kingdom Metazoa; phylum Chordata; class Actinopteri; order Cypriniformes; family Xenocyprididae; genus Anabarilius; species Anabarilius grahami. Next base: position 2,909,365 of record RJVU01070129.1, read on the forward strand.
TTCCACTTAAACCAAATCGTTTTGCTCAAATTATATCTCGTGTTTAACCACTATCTACATAAGAACCAGCTGCAAATTCCAGAAGGACTCGCTGAGATGAAGCTGTTCTCTGCAGGTACATGAGCACTGAATGGCCGCTGACAGCCTGGAGCTCACATCTCCAAAAGTGTCTAAACAAATTGTAAAATAGGCACTATGTTTATATACGAGTCACATATTTGGGGTCTAAATAATAAATTCTCACCTAAAGAACTCTTAAAACTACATTTTGTGACACAACAACAGTATTTTTTTTAAAATGTGGTGGATTTGCTCGACCGCCATGACAGTCACTGCAAGCAGAGTGGTACAAATGGTGAAACGGTTCGAGTGCTGATACTGAGGGAATATTTTGCACAGCTCTCAGCCAATCAGATTCAAGAACCAGAATGTATAAAAATACAAATATATATTATTACAACAATAATATATCATGTTATTATATATTATTATTATTATTTTTTAATCATTTATTTTATTTTTGATGATTATTTAATCTAACTTGTATGCTCATTAAAAACAAACACCCCTCCGGTAATCACTTTTGCCTACTATATAATGGCCAATATTACAGTACATTAATCTTGTCACAATATTCTTTGAAAATATTCTAAGTGAGAAACCAAACACTCATTATATCTGACTCATTATAATCAGTATTTGTACTACATACGTTGGCCAGTAAGAAGCTGGTGGGACTCAAGCATATCTCTCAATAATATTTTAGTGTATAATTTCTAACACAAACGACCTGGGGCCTGCAGGTATCATCAGAAACATACTCTCCCAGTATGTGTTTTATCACTGCTGTTAATTTTATGAGGGCAGTTAAGCAAAGTGGAGAAACGTCTGCCAGCTAGCATACAGATACTCGCAGTGTTTTAGCTAAAGACAAAAAAAAAAACAAAGACAAAGATTTAGATTCAGAAAGAATTAGGTTTGTGCCACTGTTATGAGACCCTGGGAGACTGATGATGCCAGGTTTCAAGTGCAACAGGATTTCTTCTCATGCATTATAATGTTCTCTCTGTCTGCCTCCGTCTCTCTCTCACTCGCTCACAAAGAAGCCAGTGTTCGGTATTGTGTGAGATGCATGTTTAAGTCCCCTGATGAGAGATGTTAACCCCTATAAGCTGCTTGTGTCCACAATACATGGTCTTGGAAACTGGTGGAATAGTTTGGTTTAACAAATGTTGGGAAAGCTACTTTGAAACTATAGCCTGTCAAGCTACAAGCTACTTAAAATGTGAAGTTCAACTAGAGGCAAGGTTAAAAAGCAGTTAAAGGATTAGTTCACTTTCAAATGAAAATTAGCCTGAAGCTTTGCTCACCCTCAAGCCATCCTGGGTGTATATGACTTTCTTCTTTCTGATGAACACAATCTGAGAAATATAAATAAATATCCTTACGCATAATACCTTTATAATGGCAGTGAGCGAGGATCAACGATTTTGAGCTGAACAAAGTGCCTCCATTCACGTTCATCCATCATAAACAAATTCCACACGGCTCTGGAGGGTTAATAAAGGCCTTCTTAAAAGTGCCCATATCTAGGTTCCACCTTGCCTGGCAAGGCCAGACTGATATAACTTCTACAAGATATATCAGTCTGCCCTCCGTCGCAATTCGAGTAAACTCCAAACCGTACCGTGCAATCAGATTAGTTTATTTCAGTGACGCAAACAGCGTCACTCTAGTGCGGTGAAAGTCCCTTCAATATCAACAAAGACTGCGCACGGGAGACCCGAGAGTTTGTTCTATTCAGCCGTGAATTCAGTTTTAAATGACCAAAAACACATTAATTATTTACTTTTCGCTGTTGACTCTCTTGTCGCTTTGCTAACGTCATATNGCAATCAGATTCGTTTATTTCAGTGACGCAAACAGCGTCACTCTAGTGCGGTGAAAGTCCCTTCAATATCAACAGAGATTGCGCACGGGAGACTCTCTTGTCGCTTTGCTAACGTCATATCCGCCCTTCTCTGATTGGTTTACTCCGCTTCCTGTTTGCTCGGATTTGCTCCGCCCTAGAAATCGAATTGATTCAATGGCCGACTTGACTCATCCGCTGGTACAGTGGTGAGGCTGGATTTTCCAGGCAAGGTTCCACCAGACCGCCTTCCATAAATTGCAAAAAAAAACTGAACTGGGATCGCGTCAGTTAAGCTTTTTAGGGAAGGGGTGGGACGTAGCGTAAGCGTTTTGAACTGAGAGAGCTTTACACTTTCTTGATAAGTAGACTATGGAAGGCGCTCTGGCGGAAGCTAGATATTTTACTTCATAACTTGTTAAATATGGATTTTTTTTCCACAAATGCATCGCTTCGCTTCAGAAGGCCTTTATTAACCCCTCCGGAGCCGTGTGGAATATGTTTATGATGGATGGATGTGGATCCTTATAAACAGCATAACTGTGTTGAAACAACGGCAACAAACACAACCTTTTTTTTTAATTATTATTATTATTTATTTATTTATTTTGGCATGGAAATAAAATGGCTTTGTTTACATTGAAATAAAACTAATTGAATTTGATGTGAAAAATCTCTTGTTGACCATAACAAACTTTAGTGATTGTAAAGAAATTCCTGTAGCATCCCTCTAGCAAATATAACGTTTGTGACAATCTCATATTTGGAAAAATTCACATAACCTCAGCAGCTGAGCCCAAACAGTGCACTTTGACCTAAACTAACCTTCAGTTTGCTCAAGTGTCTCTCCACCAATAGGAATGAAGCAATTCCATGTACCTAGAATGCATTTGCAATTTCCTACATTGATTCATATCGAGCACTATCATTTCGTTATGAGTATTTCAGTCAGTGACTCATGAAAATAGTGGTCAGAACACTGGATTATCCATTCAAATATACTTAAACAAATTTACAAATAAATAAAGGTAGTAAAGGCAGTGTTCTGAATACTAATTATTTAAAAAATATTTAGTTGGATCCAAGTGCATCAACAGGAAAAACAATTAGTCACAGCTCACATGGACTCAATGTACAAACCATTAAACAACACATCACTACATGTTTATTCCTGTAACTGTGAGGTGCAGATATGAATATACATAATTACTATTCATGGTTTTCACAATTTATCATGGGAAAGTATAAAAAGAATTTTTAATGGAGGCCAAAACCAGCTTGTTTTCCACTCAAACCACAAAACTACACTTATGTTGAACATTGTTGGTTAATGGATTTCCATGTAACCGATTGCCTGTACACATTTGCAGTGTACTTTATAAATCAGCTTCACATTTAGGGGTCTTATACTGTTGTATTCAGTGCAAGGACTGTATTTTTGTCTCAATGAGTCATATAATGATGGTCCAAAAAAAAACTGTGATCAAACAGTCTTTTTGTGGGCGACAGGATAACGTCAATTTAGACATGGTGGACACTGTGTTTATCGTCTATTGACCTGCCCAGTGTCAAGGAAGGGTGTGCAACACCAACGCTGTGCATAGATTACTTGATGACAGATACATCCCTGTAAGAAAAGGGGTTGGGCAAACCAATTTCTTCCTTGTAACAATCCTTGACACCAGGACACCTAGTCAATTGGCATTTCTGTGTGTTTGACGGTATCTCAGCTTGCATCTCAATGCAAGACATTTGTAGCCTTTCAAAACCAATCGAACAGGTGATGGAAATAAATAAATAAATAAAAAGCCTTACATAGCAAAGTTTGATCTTTTGGTTGTTCTGTAGGTCTGAGTTGGTCGAACTTAATGATTAATGCATGTTTTGCAGCATACAGCAGATAGCAGTTTTTGATTCAGCCTTTTTCATTTGAAAAACAGACTTATTAGTCTTGATTTAATCACTAGTCAGTAAGTGAGAATTGATGAAGCTGTACACAATTTGTAAGGATAGATACAAGAACTTGCAGATGAGGATTGTCAGCAATCAAAAGCATGAATTTATCACTGTGACAGATGAGTCAATGACAAATAAAGATGTCTGAGATGAAGAAAAGGAAAAATCATTTAAAAGCCTAGATGAAAATGTGCCAAGTTCCAGGAACGTAATATTTAAACTTTTTTTCATGAGCTATTTTTGATTTATCGGCATCTAACATATCTAACATAACAGAACCACCTGCAAATCCTAACATAACACAACATTACACACCCAAGCTTTACTCACCCTCAAGCCATATAGGTGTATATGACTTTTTTCTTTCTGATGAACATAATCAGAGAAATATTAATAAATATCCTGACGCATTCGAGCTTTATAATGGCAGTGAACAGGGGTCACGAGTATGAGCTGAAGAAAGTGCTTCTATCCATTTCTTCAGCTCATACTCATTGGTCCCGTTCACTGCCATTATAAAGCTCAGATGCGTCAGAATTTTTATTAATATTTCTCCAGTTATGTTCATTAGGAAGAAGAAAGTCACACTTTAGTCACACATCTAGGATGGCTTGAGGGTGAGTAAAGCTTGGGCTAATTTTCATTTGAAAGTGAACTAATCCTTTAATCTTGTGCAAAAACATAAAATAACACTTAAAGGGACAGTTCACCCAAAATGTATTCACCCTCAATTTGTTCCAAACCTCTATACATTTCTTTGTACTGCTGTACACAAAGGAAGATATTTGGAAGAATGTCTGTAACCAAGCAGGGGTGCGTTTCCCGAAAGCATTGTTAGCCAACTAGGTCGTGAGTCCCATTGAACTCTATTGGTAAAGATAGAACTTGCGACCATAGTTCGCTTTGGGAAATGCACCCCAGATCTCTACCACAGTAGGGGAAAAAAAAATACTATGGTAGTCAATGGGGGGGCGAGATCTGCTTGGTAACAAACATTCTTCCAAATATCTTCCTTTGTGTACAGCAGAACAAAGAAATGTATACAGGTTTGGAAGAACTTGAGGGTGAGTAAATGAAGATAGAATGTTCATTTTTGGGTGAACTATCCCTTTAATTTCAACATTTATGTATACAGTCTGACTCAAAGCATGCTCGGAATTAGAAATCTGCTTCAACTCAACTCAATCATATTAAGTTCAGCTTACTATAATGAAATTGAGTTCACACAACTTTTTTTCTATTAAGTACAATAAACTTTCATTATTATTTGAGTGAAATAAACTCATTTCATTTAATTAATTTCACTGTTCGGTTTTACAGTGCACTAATACATATACAGCAACTTTAATACACCTCTTCTATAATAGACATATTCTATGATAAACATATATTTTATCACATGACACTTTTAGCACTCAGGCACATTTGACTTTATGCCCAATAAAAATATTAAAATGTATTTTAATTCAGGAACCAAAAACATGTTTATCATAGAAAAGGTGTTTTAAAGTTGCTGTATGTATTAGTGGCATTTACATTGTATTTTTTAATTAATGAATAAATCTGGACAGAAAAAAATTAGTCATCTCACTGATCTACATAAACTGATGAACACTGCTTTTTTTTTTTTCTTTCATTTTTGCTTTTTTTTTATCATGCACCTAACCCTAGCTCAAAATGCAACCATATCATAAGCCATATATTGTGCAGCAAAATAAATATTAAACACTTTCACAGGAAAATGTAGCTGGTGCCTGTTAGACAATGTTAATGGGTTGCCAGCTTCAGAGAATAAAGAGAATAAAGAAAAAGGAAAATATCAAGAACAAATCTCTGCTTTATGTACTTTTCATGTCATGCTCTCTGATCTTCAGGCATGTATATTTATAGCGTATAAAAATCGTGACTATCACAATAGCCTTACAAGAAAGTATTGTGGTGGTGGTAACGTTTTTTAGACGTTCTTTCAAGAACCAAAGAGCAGTGTAAAAAGTGGTAACCTGCAGCTGTTTTTTTACTTGATTTAACCACTTTTTTAAACATTTTTTGTCAGGCTATTTTTGTCTCTGACCCTGTGCATTTTAGTGACTGTCCTGCCTAGAGACGTACTGCAGCAAAGTATTAAAACAGAAAAAAAGGCAAATGATGGATGAGCTAATACTGAACATTTAACTAGTTATTAGTCTAAATCAAGAAAGTGTATGTCATTTGACCTAACAATTGAATTGTTTTCAATTTGTCTGTTCCTGCAGGACAGTGAGCTCAGCAGTAGCAGATGACCACTTTGGGCTGTGAATGACTCCCCGGTGGGTCGTCTGTGTTTGTTCATATTATGTTTGGCTGTCAAAGCTTCACATTGACCCTGAATAAGTTTCACTGCTACAGCTTCATAAAGCTGTTTGGCCTTGATGTGAGATCACATCATGGATATATTAAGAAGAGGCAACAGCCTGCTTTCACAAAAAAGACTGTTGTTATATCAGCATCAAGTAAAACACAAGTGATTGTGAGAACTATTATAATAAGCATTGTCGTTAGCATTCAAGGCTTCTAGAGTTTCCTTACCTTTAATGAACAATATAACGGCCAATGTGTCTTCAAGTCAAACAGGAAGAGAATTCAGTGTAAATGTGCAAGATTGTTCTTTTCCAAACTACGCCAGTGCCCCCTAGTGTTTATAGAGGGTACTGCACACAAACAGGAGTTATACTTTTTATTTATATGAGCAAACACTTAACATTCTGATCTAGTCTATTAGATGTTAATGAGGCTTATATTTAATTATCATGGCTATTTGGCAGTGGAAATACAATAATCAGATATTAAACAAAAAAAAAACTTTACAGTAGTAAAATACTAAAATGTATTTTAAATATACATTTTAGTATCTTTAGACTGATTCTAGTTGCATTTACTGTCATACACTCACTGGCCACTTTATTAGGTACACCCATTATATGCTTGTTAATGTAAATATCTAATCAGCCAATCACATGGCAGCAACTCAATGCATTTAGGCATGTATAGATGGTCAAGATGACCTGCTGAAGTTCATACTGAGCATCAGAATGGGGTTGATTTAAATGACTTTGAGCATGGGATGGATGTTGGTGCTGCTGATCTACTGGGATTTTCATGCACAGCTATATCTAGGGATTATAGAGAATGGTGCGGCTGTTCTGTGGGTGAAAATGCCTTGCTGATGCCAGAGGTCAGAGGAGAATGGCCAGACTGGTTCGAGCTGAGGTTTGCAGAAGAGCATCTCTGAACACACAACACGTCCAGCCTCGAAGCAGATGAGCTACAGCAGCAGAAGACACACCGGTGACACTATGAATTCGGACATACTACTCTGTTCGCATACTGTTTTTCACATACTATATAGTAGAGTACTATTCGATTTCGGATACAACACATGTCACAAAGCTCAAGTCATCTCAAACTGTTTTTTCAACATGGCAATGAAATCACTAAACTCAAATGTCCTCCACAGTCCTCCACAGTCCCTTTGGGATGTGGTGGAATGGTAGATTCGCATCATGGATGTGCAGCCGACAAATCTGCAGCAACTGCGTGATGCTATCATGACAATATGGATCAAAATCTCTGAGGAATGTTTCCAGCACCTTGTTGAATCCTTACAAGAAAAAAAAAGAAAAAATAAGTATACTTTAAGTTCATTTTATGAAGTATACTTAAGTACTCAAGTATATTTTTAAGTATACTTTATGTAGCAAGTATACTAATGTCAATGTACTAGTAATAAACTTGTAAGTGTACTATTTCTATACTGCTTGGGACTAAATTGGCCCAAATTTAGTATATAAAAACTATACATTCAAGCATACTATAAGTGTAACAATAGTAAACTTTAAGTGTTTCTCAATTGTACTTCATCTGTACTACAAGTGAACTTCTAAGTATACAAGTAGTTTACTATTACTAGTAGTACATATTTTAGTTTATGAAAGTATACTCTAGTAAACTACTAGTTTAGTAGTTTTATACTGCAAGTATACTTGTAAGTATTCTTTAAGTGAACATAATACTTAGTTTACATTATTTTTGCACTTTAAGTATACTACTATGTTCCTATTTAAGTATATATTTTTTTAATACTTGAAATTTATTTATTTTATACATTTTATTCTACCTACATGCATCCTTTTATCAACACTTGAATGTGGGTAAGTTTCATTAAAGCTGCTGTCCGCAACTTTTTTTGTGTTCAAAATGTACACAAATTATATAATGAGAATGTACAACATGAATCCATTTTCCAAACCGTGTTTTTGTCTCACCCTGAATCATTATGGTACACTTATAATAAGTGTTTATATTCGGACTATTTCAGAGCGGACTGGTAGGACCCGCCACAGAGTATCACAGTAACTGCGTGACTCGCCATAGACGTACACGGAGAAAAGTAGCTCCGGCTACAATGTTCTTCCGCAAGACGCATGCAGTTCTGTTTATTAACCGCTAGAGGGCCAAAAATCGCGGACTGCAGCTTTAAAAAAGGCAATTTTTTTTTAAAAAAGCTGAGAAAATTGCATTTTTTGTTAGACTTAATCCCGATGTGATTCAGAGCGATGATCAAAATAGATGGAGTAGATCAAGTCCATCAACACCAGCAAAGATTTACAGTCCTATAGCTCATCCTGGGTTGACATTTCATTCAGTTTTGATTTATATGGTGTTTAATGTTTACATTTGTGTGAGCAATCTTCTATCACTTTTTTCAGCTTCTTCTTCCCCTGTGTTTTGATCCAGAGATTCTGTACTCTGAAGATATGTAATAGAGCCCCCATCTGTATAACAGTGAAAACACTGATAGCCTGAAAATTCAGTCAATGGTGGGGAAAGAGTAAAGTAGATTTTAAGTAAATTCCTATGTGCATACCAGTGGACTCATTCATTCATTTCATTCATTGATCCTATGCAACCACCAGTGGACTAGCCTACACAAGAATTCAGATACTCAGAAATAAGGAACATATCTGTTTTCTTTAAAACTCAGTAATTTCAAACATTTTAAGTTTAAAAGACTGTTTGTAAAAGATCAAACAACTGCAAGCCAAGTATACTCACAATACTTCATAATACTTTTAAGTATATCTTGATCATAAGAGAGTCCAAGTATAGGCCAAATATACAGTACTTAGACTTTTCTGTCAGTATAAGTTAAGTATACTTAAGTGAAATTTTAAGTTATGTTTCTAAGAAGTACATAAAGTATATTTCTGAGAAGTATATAAAAAGTAGTACTTTCTTATTTTTAGTTTAAAAGAAGTATACTAGTAGCACATTTCAATGAACTTATGTAAGGGTAATCTAAGCCATGACAAATTAAGGCAGTTTTGAAGGCAAAATGGGTCCAAACTGATACTAGCAAGGTGTACCTATAAGGTTGAGTTTGTCGCACACACGGCCCAATGGACAAATAGAGGTGCACTGTGAGGAATTCATCACACAGGACTTTTATTTGTCCATAGGCCCGTGTGCGCTTCTTCTTCCACCTACACGCGCACTGCTGTCTGACTGTTTGTCACACGACCTTCCCTTGGGTATTGTCTTATAATTATTTCTCCACATTTTCTTGCCCAAAGCACAATGGAGAGTCAAGCAATACCCATGATACTCAAGGTAAAAGGGAAAGTCAGTACAAAAGGACGAGTTCGACAAGCTTCTATTAAGCAATTTGTGTTAATTAGCAACTTATTCCATTATTCATGCGAGATCTGTGTTTGTTCTCTGTCATAAATTAATCCAAAGTTTAACAAAGTCACAGAGTATGACTTAATGATGTTTCTTCAATGTGTCTATTTATTTTCCCGACAAATCTGATGATGGCAATGTTTGTCCTTTTTAACGGGGGACAAGACATCTGTTTATTTATCTAATTATTTATTTATTTAGTTTTTTTTTTTTGCTTCGGTATCGTGAACATGACCCAGGGTCCATTAAGTGAGTTATCAAACATATTTTACATAATGATTTTCTTGTGTTATTTGATAATTAGATGACAAATCTCAGCCTTTAACAGAGCGCAAGCAAATAACTCTCGTTACTAATTCCGCTCATTACTCTAATGAGATGATTTCATTATCTTTAGAGGACTTTGCCACACAACAAGGACAGATTCAAGTTCTACAAGGTGTGTATCGTGTTGTGTCATGACAAAAGTCTAATCACTGATTCTTGAGGACTTGGACCAGGGGGTCAAGGCCATTGAAAAGCTATTTTATTTATCATTTTCTATTTATCATTTTATTTATCCTGTCTGTCACTGATGGGACTGACACCATCAAATACTAACATAATTTGGACTGTCATGTCAAAGATTTATTATAAATACTGACAAGTCTAACATTAAACTGTCTGACAGATCCATCTATTAAATATATCAAAGCTGTCAGAGATGACAGTTGACAGTATTGACCAAATTACCATATTTTGCATGTATTAAATGCAGAAACCTTTTTTTTTTCTTAATGTTGATAGATCTTAAAATAGAACCTATTTGAAGTGGAATTAACGGGAAAAAAAACAGTAATAATTGACATAATTGTGACACAGAATATACAAAAACATTACCTAAAGAGTGAAAATGAAAATTATCCCATATTGTACTCATGCTCAAGCCATCCTAGGTGTATATGACTATCTTCTTTCAGCCAAACACAATCGGAGTTATATTAAAAAATAACCTGGCTCCTCCAAGCTTTATAATGGGAGTGAATGGTACCCGAGATTTTGAAGTCCAAAAAAGCACATCCATTCATCATAAAACTAATCCATACTGCTCCAAAGGGGTTAATAAAGGCCTTCTGAAGTGAAGCGATGGGTTTTTGTGAGAAAAAAAATATCCATATTTAAAACTTTATAAACTATGGCTTCCGCTAACAGAAGTACACAAGTCCTGACGGAAGAGTGACTTCTGAAACAGATGCAGTATGTAGGAGTAGCGTAAGCTTAGGTGAGAGTAGATGCCTTTTGCGGTTCAAACAAATAGGGCTGGACAACAAACTCAAGCCCCTCTTGTCAAATATCGAAATGCTTGTTTTAGACTTCCGCGTTCGTCAATACATCATGCGCCAGGTCAGAGGTCACTCTTCTGCTGGAACTAGACTCACGTATGGCCGTTGTCAGTGATTAAAGTTTATAAAGTTTTAAATATGGATACTTTTTCTTACAAAAACACATCGCTTCGCTTAAGAAGGTCTTTATTAACTCCCTGGAGCCATGTGGATTACTTTTATGATGGATGGATGCACTTTTATGGGCTTCAAAAACACTCCCATTATAAAGCTTGGAAGAGCGAGGATATTTTTTAATATAACTCTGGTTGTGTTTGTCTGAAAGAAGATAGTCATATACAAATAGGACGGCTTGAGCATGAGTAAATTATGAGCTAATTTTCATTTTTGGGTGAACTAACCCTTAAACATTATAATATATTAATACAATACAGTGCGTGTGATGTTGTTGAACTCATAGCATATGTAATATGAGAAGAGGAACTTGAAGGGGTGGTTGATTATGATTTCACTTTTTAACTTTAGTTAGTGTATAATGTTGCTGTTAGAGCATAAACAACATCTGCAAAGTTACGACGCTCAAAGTTCAAAGCAAATGGACATTTTCTTTTAAAGAATTCATTGTTTAAGGACTACAACAAACAGCTGGTAGGGACTACAACGAGATTCTTCCTGAGTTAGTGACATCACGAACCATAACATTTACATAAACCCCGCTGGAGGACACATTCCAAGGTAGGAAGGCAGCAAGGCACATCCGAATCCAAAGTTAGCTTCACTTCCTGTCTCCTGAGATACCTTCATTTGATCGATTTTTGAAGGCAGCACAGATGTATCCTTCGCTGCCTTTGATATCCCACAATCCCGTGCTTTCCATTCTGTGACAGTTGTGCTAGAAAAATAAAGATGGCGTCCGAAAGTTGCATTTGCTGGTCAGTTTGTGTTTAAATGTATGTTTTTGACCAACATTTTCCACTTTTGATATCATTTTTAGCGAGAAATTACTACTGTAGTATTTAAATATTTGTTTAGTTCTCACCAAAGCGCGCGCTATTTTGAGGTAGATCATTAAACTGTTGTGCTGCCTCAAAAGTCTGTCCGAAAACAGTTTCGTGAGGTGCCTTTATTCACAAACGCTGCCTTACAAGTCACTGCCTGTTAGGGCAGCGAGGCAACAAGTCAGCTGCTTAGGTTTTCGGATGCAGCCTATGTAACACAAATGCAATAGCATGTCTTAAAAGCAAGATGACAACATGACAAGTTATAACCGTAATTAAACTAAACTATACCTGTTCTATCTTCATGCAGCATATATTCTCTGGTTCTGTAGGCATCTCACAACAGCTCCCACATGAGCGATTTATAGATTATCATGACAGAATATGCTAATCAATGACTTTAAAGGTGCCATAGAACGTTTTTTCACAAGATGTAATATAAGTCTATGGTGTCCCCTGAATGTGTCTGTGAAGTTTCAGCTCAAAATACCCCATAGATTTTTTTTAATTACATTTTTTTAACTGCGTATTTTGGGGCATCATTATAAATGCGCCGATTCAGGCTGCTTCCCCTTTAAATTGTCGCGCTCCCCGCCCCCGAGCTCTCGACTATAATACATTGCATAAACAAAGTTCACACAGCTAATATAACCCTCAAAATGGATCTTTAGAAAATGTTCGTCATGCATGCTGCATGCATGCATCAGATCATGTAAGTATAGTATTTATTTGGATGTTTACATTTGATTCTGAATGAGTTTGATGGTGCTCCGTGGCTAAAGCTAACATTACACACTGTTGGAGAGATTTATAAAGAATGAAGTTGTGTTTATGAATTATACGGACTGCAAGTGTTTAAAAATGAAAATAACGACAGTCTTGTCTCCGTGAATACAGTAAGAAACGATGGTAACTTCAACCACATTTAACAGTACATTAGCAACATGCTAATGAAACATTTAGAAAGACAATTTACAAATATCACTAAAAATATCATGTTATCATGTCAGTTATTATTGCTCCATCTGCCATTTTTCGCTATTGTCCTTGCTTGCTTACCTAGTCTGTTGATTCGGCTGTGCTGCTCCAGACGTTAATACTGGCTTGTCTAATGCCTTGAACATGGGCTGGCATATGCAAATATTGGGGGCGTACATATTAATGATCCCGACTGTTACGTAACAGTCGGTGTTATGTTGAGATTCGCCTATTCTTCTGAGGTCTTTTAAACAAATGAGATTTACTTAAGAAGGAGGAAACAATGGTGTCTGAGACTCACTGTATGTCATTTCCATGTACTGAACTCTTGTTATTCAACTATGCCAAGGTAAATTCAATTTTCAATTCTATGGCACCTTTAAGATAGTTAACTACACATGAGCTACTTAAATTCATCAACTAACCATTCAGAAGCGTCCTGTTGCATTCTACATGTTGTCACTTCTTCTTGAGTCTCTCCATCATTGTCCGACTCCATTTTGAACATAAAAGGCTGAACAGTTTCTGACATTTTCAGTGAGTCTGAGGTAATCGGCGCTGCTAACATGAGCTCTTGATACTCCACCCTTTTCTTGAGAGCAGCAGCTCATTTGCATTTAAAGGAGCACACAAAAACGGAGCGTTTTTGCTCACCCTCAAAAAGTGACAATTTAACATGCTATAAAAATGATATGTGGGGTATTTTGAGCTGAAACGTCACATACACACTCTGGGGTCATCAGAGACTTATATTACATCTTGTAAAAGTGGCATTATATGACCCCTTTAAAGATGCAGGCAGACTTTGATATTGCCAGGTTTTATAAATGTTTTCATAAAATTCTGGCAGTTTTCAAAACTTTCTTCTGCTAGTACATAGCAGAAATAGAAAATACATATAGGCAGTCTACCATTAAAAAGTTTGGTATTCATCAGAGTGCATTAAATTGATCAAAAAATGAAAATAAATACATTTATAATATTAAAAAAAAATTATATTTCAAATAAATGTTGTTCTTTCTATTTCTAAGGAATCACGAAAAAAACATCACAGCTTCCACAAAAATATTAAGCAGTATGACTGTTTTCAATATTGATAATAATAAGAAATGCTTCTTGAGCAGCGAATCATCATATTAGAATAATTTCTGAAGGATCGTGTGACACTGAGGACTGGAGTAATGGCTGATGAAAATTGCAATAGTATTTCACAATATTACTACTTTTCCTGTATTTTGAACAAATGCGTCAATGGTGAGCACAATATTTGCAGAATGTAAATGTTCCTATTTTCAAAACTAATTGCTGGTATATTTGGGTAACATATCAGTGTAAATTCCAACAGAAGAAAACAAACCGCTTAGAAAACCAGCTTTGTCAAACCTCTGTGTCTCATGGCAGCAAACACACTGCAGGTGACGGCTTTCTGCTGGAGATCAAAACATTAAATGATTACCTTCCCCTCACTGAAGACTGCCTCAAGTCAACATTGTCTCTGACCTCCATTTTCAGCAAAACTAAACTGGAGATAAAACGCTGTAATTGTTTCATTGGAAGTCCCACCTGAGACCGTTTAGGCTGGGGGATAAACGCTGCGGCTGATGCCTGTGTTCCAGTAGCTTGGTCACGTATTGGGGGATTTGGAGTGAAAGGGGAAGCTCTGGCCTGTGCCCAGGGGCCAAAACATTAGCATTCTGTGCACTAGTAAGGCTATCCAGGGAAAGGCTCCCGAAGTCACAGAGCAAGGGATAAAGGTAATTGCTAATGGATGTGTGCACCTGCTACAGTGGGCCTTGAGTCTGTTATGAATGGAGACGAGAGAAAGAAAGGACAAGGAAGAAAAGAGATGGGGTGGGGAGGGGGATTTGCAGAGCTTGAGAGAGAGAGAGAGAGAGAGAGAGAGAGAGAGAGACGTGTTTTTGGCCCCTTGTCAATTTACAGCCCCGACACCAGATTCACTGAAATACACACACATCCTATTTGTGTATCTATCTATCTATCTATCTATCTATCTATCTATCTATCTATCTATCTATCTATCTATCTATCTATCTATCTATCTATCTATCTATCTATCCTTCCATCTGTCTGCCCGTCTATCTGTCCGTCTATCTATCTATCTATCTATCTATCTATCTATCTATCTATCTATCTATCTATCTATCTATCTATCTATCTATCTATCTATCTATCTATCTTTCTTTCCTTCCATCTGTCCATCCATTTATCTATCTATCTATCGTTCTATCGTTCTATCTATCTATCTATCTATCTATCTATCTATCTATCTATCTATCTATCTATCTATCTATCTATCTATCTATCTATCTATCCTTTATCTTATCTGAGTTTAGTTTGTTTTTCTTTGGCAGTAAACTGCATTAGTCTTTGTTAGTCTCTGAGCAACAGTGTTTGTTATGAAACTTTCTCAAAGTGAGGCAGAGGAAGTGCACAGCATACATCCTTAATGATGAAGTAGCAGCGATCCAATGTTTTGTTGCCCTTGTGGACGCAGAAACATGCTGGTGGTTTTATAAAAGACTTTCTTGAAATCTCAGCCAAACAATAAACTCAGTAAACAGTTAATAGTTTCTCACATCCTCTTGGCAATGTGTTCAATGTTGGTCTACAAAGTAGATATGTGACAGATGCATGTGTGAACGGTTTTGTGAATTGTTCCTCCAAATGTTAAACGAGTCATCTTCAAGGAATTCTGAACAACCAAACATTTTTTTTTCCACCTAAGGCCCAAATTTATTAGGCCCTAACCAGCATTCTGTTAGTGAAATTAATGAAAACAAAGAACTTGTGACATTACATGCTTTGTGGGAATTCTGTTACATTCTAAAAGTTTTGCGACTATTAATGTGCTATTAGTATAATAACAATAATTTGCTATATGTTTTTGTTAAAGCTGAAAAGATAAAATAGAAATATTTTAAGAAAATCATAGATAGATAGATAGATAGATAGATAGATAGATAGATAGATAATGATAATAACAGTCATAATGAGCTGTGGGAGGCCTTTTAACAAATGCAATACTGTCAATGTTTNATAGATAGATAGATAGATAGATAGATAGATAGATAGATAGATAGATAGATAGATAGATAGATAGATATTGATAATAACAGTCATAATGAGCTGTGGGAGGCCTTTTAACAAATGCAATACTGTCAATGTTTGCAAATGCCTGATACTGACAAACAAAGTCACATCTGATGTAAAATATATAAGCTTTTCATCAGTCGATCCCATTGACTGACACAGATTTAAAGGTATTCAGACATTCTCATTTTACTCCTGAAAAGTCAGAAGGCATTCTGCACTTCCTGTCTATTATCAGCACTCACTCTCAGCCACAGATAATCTCAGTAACACATGTCACTCTCATCTCTAACCGAGCTTGTCAGTAACAGAGCAGACACCTGTCCTTGGCGCCATGGAAGCATCAGCATTTCACTCATGTGCCCGGATCATGGAACAGGCCCTGATGATGTCCACTGTTCTAAAGCGGTGGGGTCTGTTCCAGACTCTGATTTCCCCAGAGACTCCTTGAATTGGTGCGGAACAGACTCCATAAACTAGATCAAGCCATGTCCGTTCAGTTAAAAGTGGTAGTGCTGCAGGAAATGGAAGAAATGTGAGGAAAACTTGTTTTTATTTCATAATGTGTATAATGACTACAAAATCATTCAGACCATTAATAACATATGGAGAGAGATTTGCATGTATGTGATATATAAAATAATATATATATATACTGTGTATATATATATATACACTGTGTATATATATATATATATAAAATCACAGTCGTTACACACAGACTTATAGCCGGGCATGTTTGCACACTCTTCTGACTGATTTGATATATGAAAAGTACAAATAAAAAAAGAAAAAGAAAAAAANNNCTAAAAAAAAAGAAAAAAAAAAAAGAATACCAAATTATATGCATGCAATGACAAAAAACTGAAGCAATAAGATAAAATAAAAAAAAACCCTTTCAAATAATGAACTTTAAAGCTTTTCAACATATATATATATATACAACTGAAATAAAATATATAAAAATGACAAAAGCACAAAACAAAATTGCTAAAACTACAATAAAAAACACTATAATAGTATGTAATTATTATAACAAATAACAATGAAATAATAATAATATGTATAAGAATAATAAAATGATAATAATAAAATGACATTTCAAAGTATACATACATACTGTAACGTTCCCAGTCATTCCCGGACTACATTTCCCACAATCCTCCCTGGCAATCACCTGCAATCACTCCACCAATCTCAAATCACCACACCCAGCTGCAACTCATTATCTGGACTATTTAAGCCACACACACCCTCACACACATTGCGAGGTCTTGTTAACTCTTGTTACATTTCTGAGCGTTCATCATTCTGTTTGTCTACCGGTTATTGTCCCAGTCTGTTCCCCGTATATGATTCTCTGCTGCCTGCCTTTGGACTGCTTATTGTTTACTAGACTTGTGATTGATATCTGCCTGCCTTGATTCTACTGCCTGTTCCACGACCAAGATTCTGCTTTGTCCCTGCTGTACCTGTTTGCCACTGTTTGACCCTTGCCTGTTTGACTACGAACTCTGTTTAATAAAAGCTGCAAATGGATCCTACCCTGAGTCCCGCTTCGTTACACATACATACATAATATATATATATATATATATATATATTATGTATGTATGTGTAACAAAGAGGGACTCAGGGTAGGATCNAACCTCCCCATATGACAACTAGCCTGGTCTATAATAATAATAATAATAAATATTAATGTCAGTATTAATAATAAATCATGGTTTCCACAAACATATGAAGCAGCACAACTGTTTTCATCATTGATAATAATAAGGAATGTTTATTGAGCAGCAAATCAGCACATTATAATTTTCTCTGAAGTCTTCAGTGACACTGAAGACTGGAGTAATGATGCTGAAAATTCAGCTTTGATCACAGGAATAAATTATATTTTATTCAAATTAATAAAACTGTTATTTCAAATTGTAAAAAATATTTCAGAATATTAATGTATATCCTCATCCATATACCCTTGTTTTAGCCTCTGATAAAACACTTTTCTTTAAATCTGAGGTTTTTTAGCTGTTCCTGGACACACGCATCTCAGGTCATCGAGTTCAAATCTGAGTTAATTCAGCTATAAAGGAGACATCCAAAACGCAGTGCTGGCGAAGCTCCAGGAATGGTTTGAAAACCCCTGCTTTAAATCATTGAACAACTCAATTATCCTATCAACAGAGCATATTGCAGTAGTGTTCCCGTGCTAACTTGCCAGAAGAGGGCGTTGTGAGACAGACAACCATGTCCCTTTTGAGCAGAATGTGTCAGCTCTGAAACATGTCCTGATATATTCTTCATTATGTCTGGAGGCTGGAAACACTTCCACCCCGTATAATTTGGTGGGAAAAGCACATTACACGGGCTTCTGTTTTTCGGGTTCAGCTATTTACTGAGAGTTAAGCCTCAGAGAGCTGCGCACAACAGCTCCAAGACATGCATTAAAGTTAACCGGTACAGTCAGCAAATATGTACCCACCACAAGGCCAGAGCGAGTGGGGGGTATTTAAAAAAAAAATAGTCTGAAAATTAGTAAATTAACAAACAATCAAGACAATACATATTTGAATTACTGGATTATTACAAGATGTGTTATTACAAGTGAGCCATTGTTCTCAAATTGATGTGTTTGTTTTGAATTTTGTACTTTTCATCAAATTCATCATCGTATGAAATTGAAGTAAAACAAAGTAGAAAATGTGATGTGATTAAATAAAATAGCTGTTCTAATAAGTAACAAGAGACATTTAGTTGCTATTTAACCTAACATTGCTACATAACAGTGAATGCAAGATGAGCAATAATACCCTTTTCCCCAATGATCCTCTGAAAAGACAGAAACATGCCTGTCTGTGGGCATGATATTAAATGGATCTTCCAGGTTCAAGTTAAGCTCTATTGACAGCATCTGTGACATTAGGTACCACAGAAAATAATGGCGACTCGTCACTCAGTTTGTGAAAACAAACAATAATCACACATAATGCGCTTAGTGTAGCCTACAAGGGGGCAAGGCATACTACTGTGCGTTGAAATACACACCAATTGGCGAGTAGCACTGTTTCATGTACTTGTCAATGCCGGTTCTTACGCCATTACCAGATTTGCTCAATTTCTTTGTGGATCGAGTGCTAACAAATCAGACTGCATGTGCACATATAAGTGCCACTTAGTGAACACAATTCACTCTTAGTCAAATCCCTCCCTATCAAAGTCCATTTCAAGTATGAGCCATTCCACCGAATGCCATTTTTGTCCCAAGGACATTTTCCCTCAGTTTCACAGACAAGGCTTAAGCTAGTCTCAGACTAAAATGCAGGTTTGAGCTGTTTTAACTGAAAGAAACTTGCACTGATATATCTTAAAATATGCCAGTGCCACTGTTTTGTCTCAAGATGCACACCAGTAATGTTTTTTTTTTTTCTACTTCTTCTAAGAAACGTTCATAAAAGCTACTTTAATGTCCTAATTGAGCTAAGGCCTAACCCTGGCTTAATCTAAGCCCTGTCTGTGAAACCGGGCCAATATGTACAACTGATGTATAAACTTATAACTTGTGTATAAAAAATAACTGCATTTAAAATGCATTTTTATTTTTTAGTAACATTAATAAAACTGCAAATTTGAAAAAACAAACAAAAAAAAAAAACAACAAAAAAAAAAAACCATTGAAAAACAGCATTTGTTATCTTTCTAACATACACTTCATCATGAAATATTGTATAATAAATGAAATCCCCTTTTTTTTCTTTTTTTTTTTAACCAAAATTATTGGTAATACTTTATTTTAAGGTGACATAGTTACATGTTACTACAGTAATAAGTTATAGTAATAACAGTAAATAATGCATAATTTCAACTAACCCTAAACCAAACCCTAACCCTAACCGTAACTCTATTGTAAGTACATGTAGTTATTTAAAATTACTCAGTACTTGTACTCAGTACAATGTAAGTACGTCACCTTAAAATAAAGTGTAACCAAATTATTTTTTTTTATATTTTTAATTTGTTTATTTTAAAAATAATTACATAAAATACACATTTTTGGTAAACCACTAGAATTTACTCAGTCTTTGCCCTTATACTGAGACTAGCAATGGGCGCACACACTTCACAACGAAACATTCATTCATTCATTCAAATCGGTGCTTTGGTTTACGCACTTATCAAACTGACCAAATCAATTTCAGCAAACAGAGCTTTGTTGCATTAAAGTTTCGAAGCTTTGCGAAATATCTGTAAATAAACAAAAGACATTGTACAGACGATTTATATTTTCAGATGTTTTATAGAACATTGTTGAACACATTTTCCAGCCCTCTTATTGCATTTAGTCATCTTTAACCAGCAGACGTCCTCAGCGTGCAAAGCTTCAAGCACTTTGAAACAGTGAATCATTTGATTCAATTGATTCAAAGTTTCAAAAAAGCTCTCATTACTTCATTAAATAAGGTGTGATAGAACCACATACTAACCTTCTTATGTGAAAAGTTCAATTTAAATCTGCTGTCATGAACACATACAGTTGGTAAACCCAAATTTTACGGTACGTTACCACTGTTTATAGAGGAAACTCCACTCAGGAAGTGTTCATCCACCTAAAAAAGTAGTTCTAGTGCTATTTCTTTACAAACTGCATTGCAATTATTTTCTGTCCGACACAATCTCATGGCAATTCATGACTATTTTGCTAAATTGCTGGCTAATTTGTATGTTTTTGTACGATCTGCTTATGCCCCACTGATGTTTAGGTTTATGGGTAAACCCTCCCACTTATGTTTTGTTTTGTTTTTTGTACAAAAACGCCACTTCATAAAATGCATTTGTTTTCTCATGAGATTGGGTTGTTTCTGTCATAATGGACAGCAAGCCACAAATGCTCTTGATAAAGCTTGTATTGAACCCAAAACATTCAAACTGGAACAAACCTGGATCTTTATTTCAGAATGCATCTGTCATTTGTTTAAACTAGATCATGTGGCTCAATCTTGGTCCGTGATTGACCAGGTCATCACTAATTTGCATCTCCAGGACAAGCTGTCCCCTTTTGTCCATCCACCATGTGTCCATCTGTGTCAGCAGAGGTTAGCAAATCCCGTCCCTGAAGGGCGTTGAATATACTTCGCATGTAAGCGAACAAAAGCTTCTACTGTTTGCGAGACAATGCATTCAAGTTTTTCCACAAATTCGGCACAAAGCCTCTGAGCTTTAGATAAACATGACACATTCATTTTTAATTTGTTGAAACACAGCCAGACAATCGACAGGATATGACTCCAGTGTAAAGGCAGGTCATAAAGCTTTGTTCTGCAGTGCCACGAGAAGAGATATGAGCTCTCAAAAGGTGACAACCTTATGCTGTCTGCGATATGCCCCAAGGGAGGTATCAAATGATCTGCCCTGCAGATGGAATGACAGTCAGAATGCTCACCTACCTTGAGGATAAAGTTTAATACAATAGATGTTTTAATATCTCCAGACACACGCCGTTCTGTGCCCGTTTGATCAAAACATATCATGTGAATCATGTGGTGCACTGGCCTGATTATCGTGTGCGGCATCAGTTGAGTCAGAAACAAGGCTTTGTTTAAGTCACTTCGGTAAAGCTCAGGGGTGGTCATGATTAGAAACCTTTGACTTCGGGGTGTACTTGAACTTTTTCTAGTTTGACGAGGAACCTTACAGAGACCTTCTCAGGTTGTCTTCTAAAGCACCATGTCACGTTTGAGCTTCCGCAAGAACCAATGAGGTTCATTCTCGTGTTATGCATTACGTTTGAAATGTTGGTGAACTTATTTCAGGAAAAAGCTGGGCACCGTAACCTAAAACAGAGATTAAAATAGTCACCTTTGTGGCACATTACCTTTTCATAAACGATCGCTGCTGCAGTGCTGCATAGTTTTATTAGTTTATAAATATGTCTTATAGATGGGCAGGAGACTTCATCACAAACCTACCTGGAATGATTGAAGGCCTCGGGGCTCATAAACATCGGAAAGAATGTCCCTTCTGTATGCAAAGTATGTACGTTTTGAAATGTTTCTAAAAATGCATGAGAGATGTCAATAAGAACTAAGCATAATTTTCCTCTCTTTCTGGAACGAAATTCTACACCCTGCAAGGAAATAGCACATGTTTTATGTGAAAATATTCTTCTGCATGGACAGTTAGTATAAGAAGTGCAATTTGAATTTTATGTAATATTAATTCAAATGGGACTGGAATGCAGATATACACAATGTTAATCAAGATGTAGGTAAAATAAATACACATTTAATATATATCTAGAGCAATAATTTTCAGCCTTCAAATGATTAAAATAAACTATGACGTATTTGGCGTGATGTTGAAGGTATTGTGTTGATAAATAAGGAAGCTCTGCAGAAATTGGAAACCGTGACAAAGTTCTAAGCATCTCCACCCAATGCATGTTTGCTTATTAAATATTTTAAATAACTTGGTTATACTTTGCTTATAAGTCACGCAACTTTACAGTCAACAGAGATAAGGTTTTTTGTACAGGAATAAAAACAACACTTGTTGCGAATATGATCCTTAATAACACAGTCATGTTGTTCAATGTTGCGCAATGACAACCTTTAAAATAAAAGACAGAAAACAACAAAACAACACAGGAATGATGCCTTTGACCAGACTGCTGTTTCATTCCAGAGAATCCCTCCCTGATCATTTTGATAAGCAGCATGTGATTGTTCGTTCCGGTAGCTGTTTAAACATGTTGGAACACATTTCTGTGGCATTTGTTGACAGCTCAGGTGATGTTTGCATATAGCGTGCGTGCTTCTGGGTGACAGCCTGCCCTCTAATCTCCCTCACGACTACACAACACGGTCCTGTCCCGAGCAAAACAGGCTATATTTATGCACCATTCCTTCAGTATGGCATTGGTTATTGTCTATTTTAAACTTCCTTATCTTTTAAGGGTTTCCGATAACACTTTCTTTCTTGTTCAACATTTAAGTTTTCTTTCCAACATCGCATGCTGTGGCAAAGCAAAAATCATTTACTCAGTACTGTTCAACTTTGCATATTTTAGGTAAGAAAAAGAGTCTTATAAATCATAATCAGATGCACCATGATAACTTTATATATCTTTCCCACATGCAAAGACAAGAAGTTGTCGACAAATATTATATATTAGGCCTACTGCAAATCAACATTTGTAAGAACAAAATTTAGAACAGTATATGATTTTTATTGGTCAAAAACCTTCATAAAAACAAGCTATCAACAAGAAATTAAAATGTATATTACATAAAC
>RJVU01070129.1:2938381-2957682 GCA_003731715.1 Anabarilius grahami
CATATTAAATAAATATTCAAAATAGAAGGGTTTCAAACTTTCAATCGAGTGACAACATGCCCCGCTGTAGGGCAATGTGTGCTACATGAGTTGTATCTTTTTTATGTTTTTTATGTTTTTTTTTTCTCAAAACTTCAAGGTATGATCCAGAAAGTAACGTTTAACAATAAACGTCACTGCAGTACAAAGTACGAAAACTTCCCTCAATTATTCACAAGGTAACATAACTAACGGCTGAGGTTAGTCAGACCTTACAGTCCTGCAGAAGTCCTGCTCGCGCTGCGCAAGGATGCGTTCAGGTCTTCTCTCTCTCTATTCTCTCCATATGGAGGGAGGAGCTCTAGCGAAGTGAAGCTCCAGCACGAGCTCATTCACTGGGCAGATCTAGAGGCTGGATAATCTGTGTCTCCCTCATACCTTCTATAAGAAACCGCGGGGGTCAGGCGCTCTCAGAAGGGACGCGGACAGCTGAATTTTAATCGTGGACTTTTATTCTCAACCACTGGACTATCTGTGAGCTCAACACTGAGACGTGAAGCCCTAAAAATGCGGTGGCAAAATATTTGAAAATCGCTACTGGACACATGAATAAATGATAAAACAAAACATCATTGCGCGATGGAGAGCTGAGGGCAAGTTGGACCTGGACTTGTTCCATGCGTCTTTTTGCGCGGTGGGCTCTTCCGTGCCAAGGAAGCCTTTTGAGAAGTCCAGGCGTCCTGTTTGTGCTGCAAAACGGGGTGGTTTTGTTTGATCCACAAAGCACAAATAACTTGGCCAAGTGGAGCTACAAAGACTCCTGCGCTGCGTAATTTGGGTAAGAGGGGCTTACTAATGGCACATCCAAAGTCAAAGCAAGCATAGTGTGATTATTTCATGCGTTTCTGTGTCTCTTTTTCTATAGGACTGAAAGTGTTCAGGATGAATGCTAGGTAGTATTACAGCAGATGCGATAGATTTAGTATTATAAACATTTGGTACAGATATATACAGGTTGGCACAACGCCTAGATTGCTAGAGCACTTGTTTGTCCTTTGAACAGTTATAGTTTCTAATGCACCTCCTCTTACAGTATATTTTTATTTTAATATGAAAGCATTTTAAAAGTACAATAGGCAGTGCTAATGTAACCGTCTCCTGTGATCTCAAGGACACCTTATAAGGTTTATTTTACTTATTCATTCCCTGCAAATTCAATCCCTGTAAATGAAACTCAGGTGACTTCATTGTGATGTAGCCGTCTGCAGCACAGATGCTCGCCTTCAAAGTCACATTTACACAAAGGCATAGACACACACACACAAGAACTCAGCCAGACATACCTACACACGCAGACAACGCAAAGTCTTAATTTAATGTCTGGAGAGGAAGAGTTTACAGCACCCTCTCTAGATGTTCAAGAGAGATTGATATGCAGAGTCCACATTACATCTATCATCATGTTTAGAGGGGTTTAAACTAGTCTGAATGTATTTATGATTACCATGAGTTTGTTAAACATTGTTTTGTGTCTAAACCTTTATTGATTTTTAATGCAACATACAAGATAAGTACAAAGCCATATATATATATATACACTTAACATTGCAGTAGCATGTTTAGTGGCAGTCATACTAGCAACACCAAAGTCATGGGTTTGATTCTTCATGCAAACTGATTAAATGTAAATCACTTTGCATAAAACCATCTGATCAATGCATACACATTTGGGTAGCAGGCTGATATTGAATGACTTTTGCCTAAAAAGCACTGATTATGAACAAAATTTTAACTTAATGACATACATATTTCTGTTTGGGTTCTTGGAGACCTCAAGTATTTAACATGAACAGATGCAATGCATTTTCACATGATGACATTTTCCAACACAGTACCTGCCAAATTTTTTATTGCATTTGTAATGTTACAATATGCTTTGGCACGCATCCGATTACCTCAGACAGAAGCGGTTGTAGTGATGCAATAGAACCACCAAAGAACTATTCAGTGACCAGTTCCAACTTTTCTTTTTTTTTCTTTATTTCAAAAATCTGAAGGATATTTTTCATTAAAAAAGAACCTTTTGTGTAATGGAAATGTTCCATGTTGTGAGTTTAGATAACAATTATACATCTGCAATATAACAGAGAGTTAAAGGATTAGTTCACTTCAGAATGAAAATTTCCTGATCATTTAGTCACTCCCATCCATCTGCCATCCAAGATGTTTGTCTTTCTTTCTTCAGTCGAAAAATAAATAAGGTTTTTGAGGAAAACATTCCAGGATTTTTCTTCATATAGTGGAACTTACTGGGGTTCAACGGGTTGAAGGTTCAAACTGCAGTTTCAGTGCAGCTTCCAAGGGCTCTACACAATCCCAGTTGAGGAATAAGGGTCTTATCTAACGTACCTTCAACCCGTTGAACCCCAGTGAAGTCCACTATATGGAGAAGAATCTTGGAATGTTTTCCTTAAAAAACCTTAATTTCTTTTCGACTGAAGAAAGACAGACATGAACATCTTGGATGGCATGGGGGTGAGTAAATTATCAGGAAATTTTAATTCTGAAGTGAACTAATCCTTTAAAGCATCAATAATATCAATCTAATGGTCAGAAGAACATATGAAAAATAAATGCGACTAAAATGAGAGATTTTACATGTGTATGTAAAAACAACACTAATAAAATCAACAGAGCATGAAGGTAAAACAGTGTACTTTTACTGATAGTGAAGGCTACATACACTACGCCACTCCATATCGAGTGGGCGACTTTATTAGCTTCACGGGACTGTGGGCTTTTTTTTTCTCCTCTGTTCTTATATGTGGGTGTTGTGGCGTCCCCCTGGGGCGAGCACATCATTTCCTCCATAGTGCCACAGACACAATGAAGAGGCCATCTGCGCTAGCCCACTGATTTGCGCAGGGTAAAATGGAGCATCACTGATTCGCTCATCGCTTTGCCCCAAGCCCAGTATACACTCTTTCTCTTCATCTCTCCATCCCTCATTCTCCTGCGCTGGATGTTAAGGTCCCCCCAGTGACATGTTGCGGATGGCAACCTGCAACAATCTGTTGTAGGTTACTTCCCTTTATGGTGAGCTATGTGTTTACATGCTCGACATTGACACAGACATCACCAGTGCATCAAAACAAGCGCATTGGATCTCGATTGGCTAGATCTTATTCAAATTGGCAAAATTATGTGTGCATTTCACAAAGTATTGAGATAGCACTTGATTAAAATGACATACTTGGTTAAAATTTGGATTTCACTGTAATGAGAACTGGATTTTTTAGTGGTGCTTGTCTATTCAGATGCTTCAAAGTGTTGAAGGTGGTTGCAGGGATATTGCATTGGTTGCTAAGGAGTTCTGAATCATTTTTAATGCATTGTTGTATGGTTGCTAGGTGGTTTCTTACTAGCCCAAGTTCAAAGATTCCACTCTAGAAATGGCTCAGGTGCTTCCTTCAATGTCAATGTTGGGGATTTTTTTTTTTTTTTTTGCCTGTTTTATCGACCAACTGGTGAAAAGCATAAGTCTAATTGCTCCGGAAAGTAATGGCACACAACTGGAGTCTTTTGTCTCTGTAACAAAAATGATGTTGGATGAGTTATATGCCAAATTTTAGTACTTAAAGGGGACAAGATTATGCAAAATTCACTTTTACGTGGTGTTTGAACATAAATGTGTGCCTGCAGTGTGTATACACAACCACCCTATAATGGTAAAAATCCACCCACTCCTTTTTTTAATCCCCATAAATCATAAGCAGTGTCTTAGAACAAGCCGTTTACAGATTTTAGCTTTTATGATGTCACAAATGCTTAGGCTTCGCCCACAACTGCTGACAGACTCTACCCTATTAGCATAGACCCCGCCCTGAGTGAGCTGTACACAGTCCGCCATGTTTATCTCCTCGCCAAAGCATTCAAGTAAGAAATTTATTCTTATTAAAGCTGCCAACTTATTCAATCAAGCGCAGTGAGTGATTTTCAGTTTTTCTTAGTTGTTTGATTCGTAAAGCTGTAGGAACTGTATATTATGCTGCTGTCACTTTAATACACAGATCTAATATACACATGCGATTTCTTTACTTGCTGTTTACGTTTACAGACATAAGAGACTGTGTTTATGTGAACTTTGTAGTTTATGCGCAATAAGATGTGAAAGAGAACTTTAATACTCATGGGACATGCCGTCTGACAGCTAGCTTTCTGTGTGCGTGCTTCAGATGTGTGCGCTTAGAAAACCACATATCAGAAGTTTAGACTGATATGGCTTTAAAGCGGATGCAGATAATACATTTTTATGATGATGAAGAACTGCAATGTCACGTGAGCTTGGCCGCGATAGAGATGGAGATAGAGAATATTTGTGGTATTTTGAGCTGACACTTTATAGACACATTCTGGGGACAACTCAGACTTATATTACATCTTGTAAAAAGAGGCATAATTGGTCCTCTTTAAAGTTTAAACAAACCCCTAAACCATGAGCAACAGTAAAAGTGATGCTTGCCATGCTACTAACAACTATCCTCAACTTTGTTGGGAAGAAATGCACCTGTAGTATCAAAGGCTATTTGCTTCTTTTTTTATATAAGACAGTGTCTGTTGATGAAAACGACACTGAGAAAATTAAATCATCGATCTTCTTTCCCTGCATTGAGCTAATGGTTGCCCTTGTAAATACATGTGATTGTCTAGAGGATTCACATTGTGCAGTTAGAGGAGTTAGATTTATTGAGGCTGGGCAACACTGAAATACTTTTTTTTCTTGGCCTTTTTTTCTTGAGAAAACACTGGGGAAGAGCACTAACATGAACAAACTAGAGATGCACTGATAATAAATTTCTCTGCCAATGTTGATTTGATTTTTTTTAAGGAAAAAAAAAGAAAAAAAAAGAAACATCGCTCCAAAATAATGCTGCAAACTATACAGGAAACCCCTCACATTTAGTACATTACTATAATATTAGAGGTTACAATTAACAACAGAGCCCAACATTATATTCAACTGCTATTTATTTTCAGATATAATTACACCCCAAAAAAAAACTGAAATGTTTGTATGCAACTCGGTTACACACAAGGTAGATTTATTGATGTCTTTCTGCAGTTGAAACACAGATTAAGCGATTACATGAGACATGATTCATTTCGGTAAGTTGTTCTGTATCTGTCAACAAACCTTCTGATGTTCATGCATATTTTGTTCATGCTATAACTAAAGTGGAAGAAAAGACTTGTGCTCCGCGCTGCTGGGTGAGCTGAGGCGATACATTGATCTTTCATGTCACATTTAATAGCATCAAAACATGATAAAAATGGACAGAATTTGAAAGCTGACACTCTGTTTTTTATCAAAAGTAATAAAGCACAAAGCTCTTTGCGATAATTGGATGGGGGGCGTGCTACAAATAATGTTTGGCGTAGCGAAAAACCGCAGGCCTGGCAATCCTGGCTTGAATACGGGTGATTCAGTCCAATAGAGCCTTCTTTAACTATTTTTATAACTCTTAATGCGTTATTGTGACATTCATTTGACCTGAATTCAACACAAGAGAGACTTTCTTCACACACAGCACGAGTTGCAGTCTGAACACACTTTTCCGCCCCCTTTTGATTGACAGGATATAATCGGCCCTGATCATCGGCTGTTTTTAAATAATCTGCCTTTTATCGGCCGATACCGATTATTAGCCGATACATCTGTGC
This sequence comes from Anabarilius grahami, assembly GCA_003731715.1. NCBI lineage: Eukaryota > Metazoa > Chordata > Actinopteri > Cypriniformes > Xenocyprididae > Anabarilius > Anabarilius grahami. Next base: position 2,944,082 of record RJVU01070129.1, read on the forward strand.
ATCTCTAGAACAAACAATAAACAGTTGTACTTTTATCAACCAACGATTACAAAGATTAATAAAAAATGGTAACAAATATATTGCACATTGTTAGTTAAAGTTAATTAATGCATTCACTAATGTTATCGAATGGGAACTTATTGTAAAGTGTTACCGAATAAATCTAGCTTTAAGTGCAATAAAAGGAAAACAGTTGAAAAGCTGTTAAAAGTGATGGCTATTTTATTAAATGATTACATCTCTGTAATATCTTCTGCGTTTGTCTCATTAGCTACGGTCTTTTTCATAAGCTTCAGGCAAAACTGAATTCACAGAGCTGAACGACGTGAACACTCATATGATTCATCTAGAAATGCAGCACTATATAATTTTAAGATGTCAGCTCTGTGTCAGACCCACTGCTGTCATTCTTCCACTTCATTTGCGTCGGTGACCAAAGAAATTATATAAAGTTTTGAACAAGCCATTCAATATTTAGATCTTTTTTCTTGTATACATGTAAGCTAACACCATATTAGACAGACTTTTTTCCCCATTTTCTTGAGAAAATATGAATGGTGCTTGTCAATGCAAAATGCTTGGGTGATTGATGTCAAACAAAACCAATTGAGTGTCAGACAAAATCAATCAATCACTGCGAAAAGCAATAGTACCCTTCTCAATTTTATTTTTTTTTCAACAATTTAAGGTACAATTTATGTCCATTGCAAAGTATTCAAAGTTGAATACTTTTGGAATAGGGGTTTGTTCAAATCACTAACCCTGAATATGAGCAACATTGATGCTTGATTTACAGTAGCATGTACCAATAAAATGGGATCACAGAAGTGTGGTCTAGAATAAACTGCAGTGAATGGGAAAATCAAATGGAGAGCAGAAAAAGTATGAACAACTTCCTGTTGTGATGTTGATTTGCAGGGAGAGGTACATCTGTTACATGCAGATGTTTGATTTTGTGAACATATTTGGTTCCTTCCGGATCTAACTGCTAATTCCTGTGAAATAATTATGGCACATTTGTTTAGCAACACATTTGCAAGAAAGAACGCAGCACTTCTTCCCCTCCTAGCTGTGATAAATTCATTCATATCATATATGAGAAATGACAAATATGATGTCCAGGGATGATATATTGGCTCCAAAACCTACATGGACATTTATAAGCACACTCACAACACGAAGGCTGTTCCAAAATGTATAAGCAGCAACATTTTGTTGTCTTCTTTACTCTTAAATATAAAGGTTCTTTCGGTATATATGGTTCCATGAAGAACCTTTAACATCCATAGAACTTTTTCATTGCATATAAGGTTCTTTATAGTGGAAAAAGGTTCTTTATAGTGGAAAAAGGACGTCGTGATTGTAGCTGTGATTTTGTTGTGTATCGTGGGTTTCATGATAGCAGAGATGGAATGTAGACATTTACTGTAAGTTATGCAATTGAAAGAGCAAAAAGGAGGGCTAAGAGGTGAAATCTCCTTCGACAACTTGCAGTGCTACATATCATCGAGGCTGAGAAAAGAACACATCGCCGCAGACAAATGTGACAGGTAAATGCCGTTAACATTAGCTTTCTGTATATTTATGTCTTATCACTGTTTACCATGTACGTGGAGTAAGTATATATAAACTGTGTGTTTACACAGCTTTTTAAAAATGGTGTTTCGTATAGCATGCGTTCGTCCAATCAACGTACACTTACGTCAGTGGTAGTTCCTATCAGTGTTGGGGGTAATGCATTACAAGTAATGCAAGTTATGTAATCAGATTACTTTTTTCAAGTAACTAGTACAGTAACGCATTACTTTTAAATTTACAACAAAATATCTCAGTTACTTTTTCAAATAAGTAATGCAAGTTACTTTGTTTTCCATTTATCGACTGCATTTTTTGACTGGCTTTGCATTTCCTTCAGCCTGCGGCTTATTCATTTTGCATTTGGTGTGGAAGGGCCTTTACATTTGCCAAAAATAGAAAATTTTGTTGTTATAAAAACTATCAAACAAACAAACAGCCCAGCCCAGATGAGTAACGCAAAAGTAACATAACGCATTACTTTCCATAAGTAACGCAATTATTATTATTATTTTTTTTTTTTTAGGGTGTAACGCAATATTGTAATGCATTACCTTTAAAAGTAACTTTCCCCAACATTGGTTACTATTTTGCTGGGTTAGACCCTATTCTGAAGTGGGAGCTAATTTAGTACCCCTAAAAATCATTCCTATAACTTAAATCATTCCCAGCTCCTGCAGTGCGAACACGGCAAAAAACGGGTTCTTCCGCCAATAGTTATATGAATTATGAAAATGCAAAGGCCCCTGTGAAAACCCTCTTATGAAAACTTTATTTGTTAGAATGTAAGATAACTTGTTTTAACCAAATTCTAATGCAACATTGCATATATCGCAGAGAAAGCAATCAAAGAAATCACTTCGATCCAACTTTGAATAATTCAAAGATGGCAGAAATGACATTTATAAATTAAACACCTACAAATATATTTAAAAAAAAAATGTGTTTAGTCTAAACATTGAATAATTACCTCAATATGTACTTTTTATTATTATGCTCATTAGAATGATTTTGTTATATCAATTGGTAGTATACAGCAAGACAGGATTTGAAACAGAGCCATTTTTAATTTATGCATATAAACTTTGACCCCAGGATCAAATGTTTTGTTAGTTTAGATGAAAATGATACAGTCACCTTTTAAAAACAAGTAAAAACAAAAATTAAAGTCATTATGTTGTACCTTGGGTGTGGATATTAAATGGTGTCCTGATTTTTAACATATCTGTATAATGAAAGCTTACTAGACCTAAATTATTTTACCTGGAATGAGGTTGCAACCCTAACTGTATTGTCTCATAAAAATGTCACGATTGTCATGTTCAAAGCTGGAGGACTCAATTGGTTTGACACCAATTCCACAGCAGACATGAAAGATAAGACAATACTTGTGAAAGACAGGGAAAATTAAAGATGTACCTGTCCTTTAAATAGCATATGGTAAGCAGATTATGCAAATGATGATATTGCTTTGTGGTTGGATTAAGCAGATGATTTGCTCCTGTGTGACAGGACCACATCCATTGATTGCCATGCTTCATTGGCCAACCTTGTTCTGGTGGTGTTTCATTACTGATCAGATAAATAATGAATGACCAACCCTTAGAATTGTGTCCAAGCCAGCAGCTATTCTCTCAACCTGCTCAAGCAAAACAATGCCTGCTGTCTATAAACAATACTTCTCCTGGGACTGGATCAAATATAATTTCCCTTTCAAAATGGTTAGCGTCATGAGTTTCTACAAAGATGCAAATGAGCTCCAAGTAATAAAATAATGAAAAAAATGACCCAAACACTTTTACTTTGCAATTTACAGTTAGTTGCAAACTAGCTCTGTCTAGATTTGTTCTACTGGGCAGCTTGCTTGTGTTGCTGTAGGCTTGCAAGCAATTGGAATTCAGCATTGCAGGTAAAAAGCACATATGGGGCTATACAAAATAATGTATTGCCTCAAAACAAAAGACACTGAATTGTGATGCCAAGATAAGATAGTGGAAGTGAGAAGCACACAATATATTTCTTCTGTTATGGATATATGAAGTGCTCAGCAACAAACAAGTTCACTAGAGTCATATAAAATAGCCTTGAGGGTTTTTTTTTTTTTTGCTTTAATTTATTTGAACATTTCACGGTTCATATAATGTGGTATGTCATCAAACATTGCGCCAATGCACTGCTGTGATGGATTCTTCGGTTGTGAGTCTTTGCATTCTGGTCTAATGTTCAGTGGAACTGGCAACTTTGCATATATACACACATACATATTTGTACAAAACGTCCCATAAAATGGCATGATGTAGTGTAGATACAGTATGTCTCTATTTATCTCTTCCATTCTTGCTGGGTCAGTTGTTTCTCTTAGACAACCTGGGTGAATATACCTTAAAGAGATAGTTCACCCAAAAATGAAAAATATTTACTTACCCTCAAGCCATCCTAGGTGTATATGATATCTTCTCTCAGATGAACACAATTGGAGTTATATTAAAACAACATACTGGCTCTTCCAAGTTTTATTATGGTTACTTGAGATTTTGAAGCCAAAAAAGTGCATCTATCCATCATAAAAGTAAGGTCAGAGGTCACTCTTCCACCAGAACTAGACTCACGTACGGCCGTTCCCGGAAGCCAGTTATAATAGTTTATAAAGTTTTAAATATGGATATTTTTCTTACAAAAACTCATTACTTTGCTTTGAGCCATATGCATTACATGATGGATGGATGCACTTTTTTTGGTCTTCAAAAGCTCTTCAGGTGGCCATATGAGAGAAAATCCCAAAGGAGATCACTGTAATATCTTAATTGTTTCTCCAAGACAGCAAAGAGATTAAATGGAAAGCAAATGGAGACATTTGCCAAGGTTCCCTGCTTTTTTAGGTTATTTTTTTTCTACTGGTAAAAATAACCAAATTAATCTCCAAATGTATATACTCTATATTTTCAAAAGAGAGGTTTCTCAAACTGTGTTTGGGTTTGACAACAAACCAAGTCTGCAAATAAAATGTAGAGATTTCAATATAAAATCAAACATTATATTACAGTACTATCCACACTCATTTTACAACTCTATAACCCTTTTGTACACTCTTAAAAGCAAAGGTTCTTGGCATATATTTTTCCATTAAAGAACCATGGAACCTTTCCATTGCACAAAAAGTGCTTTATAGTGGGAAAAAAGGTTCTAGGATTATTAAATGTTCTTCACATTAAGGAAAAAAAGGTTATTTTGAGAACTGTTTAATGAAACCCAAAATGGTTATTCTATGGCATCGCTGTGAAAACCCCCTTTAAAACCTTTATTTTAAAGATTGTATCTCAACAATCGTTCTCATTTGCTGTATGAAAGAGCAAGCTTCGGGCAATGACATTGCAGACTTTGACATTTTGGACAATCAGAGCATGACATTGTTTAGATTTTTTTTTAAAGTAGTGAGAATAGGGTCTATTTCTCAGTATAGAAAAACTCTCAAGCAAAGATCTCCAGTTGTTCTACATATAATCTCCTCACTATTTAGGAGGAGAAACAATTGAGAGATCAAAAAGATCTCATTTGTGAAATCTCTTTCCTATGCTCTGGGTAACCGTGCGAGAGAAAGACAAGGAAATTTGCTGTTTCAGGACAGATGTTCCCATATTCCCCTCCAAGGATGTGTGGAGCGGGTTAGACGGGCAGGGTGGGCGTAGATCTGAGGAATGAGGACTCACGGGTCGAGCTATATGTACGTATGCGTGTATATAGATAGATAGTTAAGTAGATGGATATTAGACCCTGCTTAAATGCACGAGAGCGCAATATGTAGGCTTCACTGGCTTTTAATGGACCACAAATTCTCTCCTCACTGTCAACCACACACTGCTTGCTAAAAATAGGAATGGGACAGTTTTTTTCCCTTCTTTGTCCTGTCATCTAGCATGACATGCAAGCATTCATTTTCTCCGCAGTTTTTGTAATCTTTTAATCTAATTTTATTTATGCCCCCGCCTCCTTCCACTGCCGTTCTACCTGCATCCTCAAGAGAGTCGACGAAAATCATCTTTGTTGTTTTCACACGCCGTGTTTGCTCAGAGCTGTCAGCGCACGCAGCCTGTCGGTGTCATGTGGCATGCCGGACCACTCAATGTTTGATTTCATGTCAATACAATTGGGAAGCCTTTCATTCCTCGAAGATTCACTGGGACTCTGGGGTGTTTTATGTTTCAGTCAATTTGCATAGAACTGTGTTATGTCGCTTTAAATGGCATTATAACAAAGAATAGCGTGTGGTTATTTTCCTTCAATGGAAATGTACGAGGAAGAGGTTGCTATTTCATATTTCATATTTTCATTTAAATATCAACTTTGTCATAGACGGGTCTCATAAATGATAAAAATAAACGAATGAAACAATTGTTGACATATAGTATATAGAATTTAGAGCTATAAAATGAATGTGGATAGCAGATCAGATCATTTGGTCTTGGAAGACTTTTATGATAAATGTTTAAGTTCATATAGAGATCTCTTACTTTTGATTGTAGTCTTGAAGACATTGTCTTCATCAGTCAAATATTTCTCCTGAAATCCCTTTGGACAATGATTTCTGAGAATTTAGAAAAAAACTGAAAAAGAACTGCATTATTTTTATTTGCTGAGGAGTCTGAATGATAACTGAATAAGAACCAGTTCTTGGCTCCTAACCTATACAAATAAGACAAAACATATAGATCTACAGCATTAATGTGGAAGAACCTGTTCTTGCAAGAATGCTCATACTGAGATCCCTGACTTGTGCAATGTTTACAGACAACACACTTCTGTTTCATTCAAATGAATTCTGAGGTTTGTTGGCATAATGAGAAGATTATAAGACACATCTTAAAGCACACTCATCCAGATGTTAGAGGTAACAGGGTCAAGAAAACCAGTCTAATTATGCAAAGAAAAGTCTCACAGGGTGTCTGCTGCTGTAAATTAAGCATCATTCAGTTTGTGATGGTAAAATATAGGCTATGCATGCATACAAATTATTTGCCTTTTTTGGGAAAAAATTGTGAAATCATTTGTTCGATTTACAAATTATGAGGCATATAAGCATAAGTCTGTTTCTTGATTAGAATTTAATTATCCCAGTAATTTCAAATACTTAATTATTTCCCTAATGTGATATAATCACCACTATTATCATCACCATCAATGACGCAACCAAATTATTCATTTAGGACTATTACAGTGCTAGTTATAAAGTGTTCCACTTGCTGCTTGTATGCAATAATAAAATGCAATATGTTAGCAATGCTTTAAATAGCTTTAATAATTTTGCAACTTTCTGAATATCTGTATTTATGCACAGATTAGAAGTTTTTTTTTTTCCCTCCCAAATCATATCCTGATTAGTTCATTAGATTCAGCACTGTGAACTCCTTGGTGCTATTTTATGAGTTTGCTAACTGCACTTAGTAATTATCTTTCCTTCTCTCCCCTGTGTTGTCTTTTTAGATTCACGGAAGGGGGAAAAATGCTGGCCAGGATTGTTTTCGTTTGCTCCTTTTTTGCTGGTGCTAGTCTTGGAGATACTGAGCCCAAGGTGCTGTACGATGGAGCTTGCAAATCTTTGTGCACCTGTGAGGAGAAAGATGGACAGTTGTACATAAACTGTGAGGAAAAAAACATAAGTAAAATGTCGGACATTGAAGTACCGTCAGATAAACCTTTTCATCTAAATCTATACAAAAATGACCTAGTGGAGTTACTTGCAGAGGATATAGATGCTTTCAAGAACGCCATCACTTTACATCTCGGTGCCAACAGCATACAGGAGCTTGAACCTGGCGTGTTCAGTGCCCTGGGATCCCTGAGGAAGTTGCACATAAACAGCAATTTCCTTGTCATGCTGAAGGAGGACACATTTCAAGGCTTGGTAAATTTGGAGTACCTTCAGGCTGACACCAACTTCATCCGGGTCGTGGAGCCTGGGGCCTTCAGCAAGCTTGTCCGTCTAAAAGTTCTGATCCTCAATGACAACTCCATTGAGTTCCTTCCAAGCAACATTTTCCGCTTCGTGCCTCTGACACATTTGGATCTGCGTGGGAACAAGCTGCAGACACTGCCGTATGTGGGTTTCCTGGAGCATATTGGTCGTATCATGGAGCTCCTGTTGGAGGACAATGACTGGGTGTGTAATTGCGAAATCTTACATTTAAGGGTCTGGATTGAGAACATGCGAGCGCAGTCGTCCATCGGCGAGGTGGTTTGCAACTGGCCTGAAGATCTTAGGGGCAACAGTTTGGCTAGGGTCAAAAGGGATTTACTTTGCCCTTCTCATGCTGACATCAACCTCGAAGAGCCATCAAAATCTCTAGACATGGTTGTCACCCCATCCACTAAGGTTTTTCAGATCCCGAATGTCAAAGATGATGCAAAGATACCAACACCTGCAAACGGCCTAGGGTCGTTTTGCGTGTCAATGTGCTCTTGTGACAGTACGGGATTTTTAATGCAGTGTGAGGACAGAGGCATTCAAAGGATATCTGATCTGGGCATTCTTGAACAAAGCCCAACCATGCTGGTTTTGACAGGAAATATGATACAAAGACTTTTCAAATATGACTTTGTGACGTACGACAGTTTGGAATTGCTCAATTTGGCAAACAACCAAATAGACTACATCGACAATGAAACTTTTCTGAGTTTGAGCAATCTGAAAAAGCTGTACCTGAATGGAAACAGGATAGGGAAAGTCTCTGCAACAATGTTTCTTGGCCTTCACAACCTGGAATATTTGTACTTGGAGTATAATGTCATCAAAGATATTGAGGCTGGATCGTTCAACCCTTTGACAAATCTAAAGCTCCTGTTCCTAAACAACAATCGACTTAACACTCTCCCCGCACAAATATTTCGTAATGTGCCATTGGTGCAATTGAGCCTAAGGAGAAATGTCTTTATGCACTTACCGGTGAGTAATGTGTTGGACCAGCTCAATTATTTGGAGCAAATATATCTTGAGGACAATCCTTGGGACTGCACTTGTGATTTGGTCAGCCTCAAACAGTGGGTGGAAAAGCTTAGCAAGGACATTGTGGTGGGCGCCATCTTATGCCACACTCCTCAAAAACTGTCTACTGCTGATGTTAGAAACCTGAAGCATGATGTTCTCTGCCCTGGATTAGTAACCTATGAGTCCACAGAGGGTGGTATCCCAGTCACGACTGCACCGGAAGGCGGCACCAGCAGCTTGTTCCGGTCCCTGACAGATGCAGTGCCACTATCAGTGCTCATCCTCTGCCTTCTCATCCTTTTACTGACCGTCATTTTCTGTGCTGCCGGGATTGTCGTGTTTATGCTACACCGTCGGCGGAGACAGGCTAAAAAGAAACAGGCCGAGGAGCAACCTCGCGAGAGCAGTCCCATCCACTTGCACTACAGCATGTATGGCCAGAAAACCACCCACCACGTAACTGAAAGGCAAGGACCAAGCATGTACGACGAACCTTCCCGTAGCCCCATCGTTCAGGTCTGCAGGAACCCTAGTTACTGCTCTCAGCACAAAGAATATGAGTTAGATGACTACGACAGCGATAAACCTAAGCATATCTGCCATAGCATCCTTGACAAGGACAACGAATCCCTCCCTAACGTGAAGTTCAGGGCTGTCACCGACTACCCTGCTGAGTTTGGGAGTTTGGGAGATGCAAACTCCTTGTACAAGAACATCTTAGAAAGGGAACGGGAGCTCCAACAGCTCAGCTTCACCGAATACCTCAGGAAAAACATATCACAGCTACAACCAGCGGTGGACATGCAAGTCCCCAACCACCACAAAGAGCTGAAACTAATGGAGACTCTCGTGTATACGAGGCCTAGGAAGGTTATGGTGGAACAGACTAAAAATGAGTACTTTGAGCTCAAAGCCAACTTACATGCCGAACCAGACTATTTAGAAGTCTTAGAGCATCAAACAACTTTCAACTGAGATAAGTACACATACTTTGATTTGACAAATGATACTCCAAGTGCCTTGACAGTCCATTCTGCGTTCTGATTTATCCCGAGAGATATAATACAACAATGTCAGAGTAGAGGCAATTCTCATGATACAATCATTTGACGCTGACACAATGCCTAATTTCAGGTGGACCTTTAGCGTTAGCATGCTATTGGACATTACAGATGATGGATTATACATTCTAACACAATTCCAATCACACAGAGAGAGTCACATAGTTACGTCTTTGGACAAGATTGGCTTTGATACCAGAACATTTGTTTTGCATTGTGGTTAATGTATTCTCTTTATGTTTGCTACATGGTAGGGGAGACTAGCATAGAGTCACTTCACATTTCTATCTGTGTATCTCTTATTATGGACGTGACAGATCTTTAAGCTCTGTTTATCTGTAGCAATGGAAGAAAACATGTTTTCCTTCTTTTTTTCTGTCAGACAGAACATTTATGGTTAGTTAAAACATTCCCTGATTTGCTAAGCTTTGAATTAAACATGCCCAACACAGTTTTTGTTCATTAAATATTAAATAATGGTGGTACTTAGATCTCAAGATGTCTGAAAATTGCATTTATTAATAAATAAGGCGTCATCAACAGCAAATAGCTTGCCAAGTGGCTATTGTTTTGACCCTGAGGTTAGACTTTATGACTGGGCTCATTTATCGTGTCTGAAATTGGCGTCTCACCTGGAATTGTCAACACGCCTGGAGAGTTTGTTCAGAAATTATGTTATCCAGACCGACTTGCTCATTACCGCCACTGCTTCTGAAATGGACAAAAACTCTGCTGGGTATCCTTGGTGAAAATGAAAAGAAAAGAATTGCACTACTTAAAATACCATTTAAAGGTGGTTGATGACAATCATGTTGTCGGGCCGCACAGTCTATGCCATTTTTTCCCATAGGAAAACCGAGTAGTGTAGCTTCTGGTTTGTTAAATAACGTTGTTTAAAGTTCCTTTCGACACAAATCATATCTGAATATTTTCTTTCAGCATGACAGTTATGCAGGGTGTTTTATCTTCATTATGTGGCTGGAGAAGAAAAAGAAAATATATATCTATATATGTATATGTATAGAGAAATTATGCACACAAATTATTGTGTTGAGCCTTGAAATGTTTTACTGTGTGGAAGAGCACCATAGCTTTATTTTGTACAAGTGTGGATGATAGTTATTTATTCTGTATATTTGTACATAATTTAACATTTATATGTTTGTGTGCCTTCAATGTGGTACCAATTAAGCTGTAAATAAAAAATAAATGAATAAATTGAGAACATTGCAACTAATTGCAGATAAGTAAATTAAATAGCAATGATGAGAAAACAATGGTGAAAAATAGAAAAGTCATTATTTTATGCCAGTGGTTCTCAATAGGTAGATGACAATGTAAAAAATGTTTGATAGCATCTCAGACAGTAGGGGGGAGGAGGAATGTTAATTGTGTTAATAGCAAATAATAAAATGAATTAACCATTCAATTGTACAAAGTTAGGAGGAAAACAAAGTAAATAGTTTTTTCAGCTTTTAAAATGATTTCCAATTAAACTCTACAATATTTTGGTGCAAATGCATCTGTCACTTGGAAGAAGCTAGTCAAATTAGACAGATGCCAACATGGAGAGATTGCTTGACATGTCCTCATACTCAAACCAAGAGCATATGTATATAAATTAAAAGAAAATATGTCCAAGACCACATCAAATATGGATTACACTGAAGCAAATCAAGTCGTGAACCACTGATCTATGATTTATACTTTTTTTTCTGGTTTGTGAACTAACATACACTCAGCTTTTTATGAGAATAAACATATAAATGACGTTGAATTGTGGAAATATGATTTATGTAAGATTATTTCATGCCAAATAAGAGTGAAATAGTTAATCACATCCAAACATCCTACAAAAGTCTCTCATGTCAACAGAGTTTGTGAACTTGACAGTTTGCCATTGCGAAACATGATTCTGTTAGAGCCCTGTTTCTCAAAAGAACCTTTCTTGAGTGTGCAAGCAGCGTGCAACATTCAGTTGCTCCTCAGAACATTGAAGGCTTCTTTTCATCCTTTCCACACTTTCATCTTCCCCTTCTCCTTGCTTAAGTGGCTTTCCAATATTTTCCATTAACCATCAAATAGAATCATTGACATCAACCTGAGTAATTTCCGCCCTCCCTTGAGAAAAGGAAGTCACCTGGGCAAGAAAGACTAAGAGCTTTAAACTAAATGGATGGTTGCAAGAGGGAAGGCCAATGACTTTTGACAAGTCGGTTGTTGCAACTTCCAGTAAAGTGCAAAACAGTGTTCACTTTCAGGACTGGTTTTCTTTATTTTCAAGTATGTCAATTATTGTGGTGTGAATATTTCAGCAAGGAAACAAAGCTTCTTCACATTGCTGGAAATGAGTATTGCTACTACCACTTACACTTGATAGATTTTAATGCATTTTTTTTCTTCTTCTTCTTTGCATGCAAGGGTACACCAGACTAGGCACTGAGAGCTTGGCATCTACCATCTATTCTTTATTATGCCCTCTAAATATCAATTTTAGGCCGAGTCCTCTCCACTTCAGTGCACATACCCGATTTTTAATTTTTTTTTATTCTGAACTCACCTCACATAACAGAAAATCCTCTACAAAAGTTCTGCAAAATTGGATTGCAGAACCGACACAGGTCATTTATGTTGATGATATTCGAAGGGAACAGTTGCTCTACTGAAGACAGTGAGGTTTTTCACAACCTTTTCACAATTTTGCAGATATTTCACATCCATTTTTGAACTCTCAATGGCTTTAAAACATCTTCTCTTACCTACAAGTTATACTAAATTTCACAGCAGAGCCATTCGAACATGGTATATGTAGACCTTTATGTCAAATCGTCATGATTTTTAACGGTTCTTTGTATAAGCACAGGAAGGAAGGTATGTGTAAATGTCCGAGAGAACTAAATGAGAGTCATATGCAACTAGTGGGCTCTGCATGTAAGTCAGCAAATAGGCATAGCAAAATCTCCTTCTCTGGGGAGATCTTGAGTAATGAACTCGGCATGTCTTCCCTCACAATCTGTTGATGAATCGCTCCTGTTGTATGTTGCCAACAAATCTATGTAACCTCTAATGCACATCAATGCATCTTTGATAGATTGGTAGTGGCAGGTCTGCTTTAGCTTATAATGTACTTTCAGACCTACTGTTTAAGCATACCAATGTCTGGACCACATAGTGCTGCAAAAAAAAACGAAAAAAACAAAACAAAAAACAGTGTAATACCATGTCATAATACAAATTTGTGTCCTCATAAATCACAAAAAAACACACACACACACACACACTTCTTAGCATTTTTCAGCCCACACACAAAAAAAAACTAGCTAAAAAATGTATTTCACAATTTTTGTGTTATGCATATCAAAGATTATATAACATGCAGATTATATAACATGCATTTATAATGAACTAAAGCAAAATATGACAAAAATGCATTTACATCTGTTTTGCTGTGGGCATCTTTAAATTTAATTTAAAAAATACTTTTGTTATTGATATGCAGTTTTAATGTTGATATTAAACCTGGAGTCAGATAAATGGAATTATCTTAATATCATGTATTGTTAATATTGATGTTAAAATTATTATAATAAAATATAATATTTTTTAAAAAGTACTGTAAAATTAATGCAAAAACATTTGGAATATATATTTTTTTAAACAAAAAAGTAATTTCTGTGCAACAAGTAATGTTAATATTGATATTAAAATTATTATAATACAATATAATACATTTTAAAGTACTGTAAAATTAATGTCAAATAAATGGGAAATATTTTTTTTAAAAATTTGAATAATTTGTGAAACAAGTATTTACACCTGCTTTGCGGTGTGCATTTTTAAATCAATACAATTATTAATATTTTTGTTGTATTGTGAATATCATGTATTGTTAATATCGATATTACAATTATTATAATAAAATATATTGCATTTTAAAGTACTGCAAAATTAATGTCAAATAAATGGGAAATATTTAAAAAAAAAAA
>RJVU01070129.1:2958681-2971500 GCA_003731715.1 Anabarilius grahami
AAAAAAAAAAAAAAAAAAAAAGAAAGAAAAGCAGGAGGGAAAAAGAGAGAACAAAACAACTGTTTCTTCCAACATGGTGAATCTTCTGTCAGATGTCTGTAAGACTTGTTCTACTGTTTAGAAATACAGTATTTATTACTCATGGCTAATTTGCTTGCTGTTTTTAGTCACTGACAAAGTGGCAAACTAGTTTGATGGCGTAAGGGGCAAGTCATCACAAATGCCTGCTCTCATATTCCTTCCTGTCATTCACAGCAGAGTTGCTTTGGGCTACCCCTCAAGTGTTTGACAGATTTCTCACCAGATCTTCTCCTCCATATCTGCCCGAGCCAAATGAGAAGCTCTTTGCTCCCAAATGTCATAGTCCTTACCCTTGACCTCTCAAGACAGGAGTTTGTCAAGTGACATCTGCTAATGGGTGGCTACTGGAAAAACCTGAACACGTCGAGCAACCTTTCCATCAAAATGACTGTCCTTAAATGTTGTCCTGCTTTTCAAAATACAGATTTTCTTCAGATAATGTAAACCACAGAATACCACAGTAATGACGAGAGAACATTGCAAACACCACATTAAGCTTTTGCAATATCAGCACACAAGCTAATTTGACAGAAATATATAACTTCATTGGACGTGTTTTGAGCATGATTAAGTTCAATGTAACAGATATGTTGATATGTGAATGCTATGCTATGGAAGCTTGTTTCCACCACTGAATAAAAACATTAAAAAGGTAATTGCGACTTTTTCTCTCACAATTCGGACTTTTTTTCTCGCAATTACGAGTTTACATCTTGGCATTCTGACATTTCTCTCAGAATTGTGAGATAAAACTCGCAATTCCGTGTTATAAAGTCAGATTTGCGAGATATAAACTCACAATTCTGAGATATAAACTCGCAATTCGGACTTTTTCCCAATCAGAATTGAACTTTAAAACTTGCAATTGCGACTTTATCTCTCACAATTCTGAGAAAAGAAGTCAGAATTGCGAGATATAAACTCACAATTGCGAGAAAAAAAAAGTCAGAATTGCGAGTTTATATCTCACATTTGCGAGTTTTTATCTTCTTAAATCATAGTGACATCATTTTGAACAGGCCCCGCCCACGACTGCTGACGGACACATATTAGCATAGTTTCCGCCCTGAGCGAGTTGTACACTGACCACCATTGTCTCAATGCTGGAGCAGCTGTAGCAACAAGAATGTCTGGTAAGCGATTGAGGTATTTTGTTGTTGGACGTAAGAATGAACATAACAGTTTTCATTTACTCCCGACATCTGAGCCGCTGAAAACACAGTGGATTAGTTTTATTTTTTTAAGGGAATGCGCCACAGATCTAATATACACGTGATTTCTGTCCCTGCTGTTTCCGTTCACAGACATAACCGACTGTGTTTATGTGAACTTTGTGTGTTTTTGACATAACCTTGTGTGATTTGACAGGTTAAAACACAATAAGACATGAAAGAGAAGTTAGTTAAATACTCACGAGATGTGCTGACAAATGCTTCAAATGTATGCGCTCAGAAAATTATAAATTTGAAGTTTAAACTGATGTACAACTTACAGTACATGATGAAGAAGAACTAAATGTTTTGCTAGCATTTAGAAATGGGCATTTACAACATGGTATACTAAATGATCTGTGGGGTATTTTGAGCTGAAACTTCACAGACACATTCTGGGGACACCAGAGACTTATATTACAACTTGTAAAAAGGGCCATAATAAGTCCCATTTAATTAGTATACTAAAATAACACTGATGCCATGATATTTTGTGGGACTACTGAAGTATTTTGGTGGTTGGAAAGGTGTTCTTGTGATTTCAAAGGTATTTCTTGGGAT
Source organism: Anabarilius grahami (assembly GCA_003731715.1). Taxonomy (NCBI): domain Eukaryota; kingdom Metazoa; phylum Chordata; class Actinopteri; order Cypriniformes; family Xenocyprididae; genus Anabarilius; species Anabarilius grahami. Next base: position 2,960,535 of record RJVU01070129.1, read on the forward strand.
TTGTGTGTGTTTCTAGTGGGTATTTCTAGGTTTTTTAGAATGTTGAATGATATTGTATTATTTGTTGTTTCTCTGTGGTTGCTAGGGTGTTGTGTATAGTTGTCAGGGTGTTGCACTATGGTTGCTAAGGATTTAGCATGTTGACATAATGCTATGATATGCTGTATGGTTACATGGATTCTGGTTGATATAGTATTCTGTGTTGTTTCTAAGTGGTTGCAAGGGTTCTGTGGTTAAGGTTTTTAGCTGGTTCTGTGGTTAAGGTTTTTAGCCTGTTGCAATGCGAATGCTATGGTATTCTTTGTGATTGCTAAGGAATTTTGGTGGTTTTTACACATAAAATTGTTAAAATGACCCATGTTTGGGTCAAAATTAACCAACAGTTGGGTTTGTCCATATTTGACCCAAACATGGGTTGAAATAACCCAGCATTTTTCAGAGTGTAGGATGTTCTTGTGGTTACTAGGGTGTTGCTAGGAGCTTGCTATGATACGGAACATCCGAAGAAGTGTTAATAGTATCTCATTTCACAGATAATTTGTTTCTGTATTTTTTCAATATAAAAATGCTGATACAATGTAAAGTATTATCTCTGGCTCTTGTTTTAAATTATTTTCTTCTATTATTATGCTTGTTGTTGTCATCTGTTACCCTTGCACAAGCAGTTACCGCCCCCTCCTCCACTGTGATTGGACAGCTGGGTAAATAGTGACAGTGATGAGCGCTGCGTTTTATCCAAAATTGAACATTCTTCAACTATCAGTGACCGGCAGTGTTGCCAAGTCCGTGGTTTTCCCATGGAATTGGGCTATTTTAACACTGTTGTTAAATTCATGTTTTTCATGTCCGTGGGTTGAAGCGACTCCAAATGACATGGTATTTAGCCTCTGTAATGCGAATTTTACCGTGGGAACCCCGTCAAAAACGTGGAGACCCCCAGTAAATTAGGCAGGTTTTGTTGTGAAAACCTGGCAACCCTGGTGACCGGTAAAAAACGCAGAGCATTCAGAGCTCAGCGTGAAATAAACTCTCAGCGTCTCGTCACGCTGCTGACATTCAGTCGCTTCCATTGAAAAAAAATTGGAAAAATACGCTAGCCTCAGGAAAAAAAACGCTTCGGTCGACACACGGCCTAAGTAAATCCACTTGACCAGCTAATTACTCTTCAACAGCGATGCCAAAGTAATATACAGAGCTACCGCAAAAACGGAAGCTCAAACACAAAATTCTAAAGATGGCTGTGTGCTTGTTTCACACATAAGGTCTATCACTTCATCTTTTGCTCTTGCTCTCTCCGTTAGATACATTAGTATTCAAGGTCATCTGTAACTAACAGATTGTATCTCATTCCCCCTGAGACAGCTGATGAGTTTCTACTCTAGATGTGGCGTCTTATGAATGTAATTGATGCAGTCCTCTTTCAGGGAGCATGTGTTAACATTAGCTTGACACGTTACCTGTCCTGTTCTTGTTTGCCATGGGGAGACATGTATTATGGCATGCATTTTTTTTCCTTTGTCAGCAGGCAGCTTATTTAGGAATTCAATGCCCACCTTGACCCATGAACCACTGCTGCCATGCGCTTTTTGCTACATAGTATGTTGACAGTTGATGAGAACTGTCCTTGCATATGAATCACAAATGCAAATAGTGCTTGTATGGGCAAAACTTGCTGCCATGATGCAATGTTGTTGTGGCCGGTTGCCAGGCTGATGCTATGTGGTTGCTATTGATGTTTACTAGGGTGTTCGGTGTTGATTCCACTCAATCGATCTTTATTGGTTATGATGAATAATGAAGATGTTTGAAATGGGCATATATATATATATTTTTGTGCAAAAGTCTTAGGCACATCAATATTTTCACCACCCCAAAAATGGTTTTATTTATACCTTTTGCTGTAGTGTATCAGTAGGAAAACATTCATTTTGTCATTAATTGTAATAATCCAGTGAGATTTTTGAATATACAAGGAGTCTGACAACAGCCGGTGTTCCACAAGGAGATCTGATCTCACCATCATCCAATCTGTCTCTGATTACATGAAGAAACAGATGAAACTGAGAGACTAAATCCAGAAGAACTGTGGCCGTGTCTCCAAGACGCTTGAAGAAACCAACCTGCAAAGATACAGTACTGTGAAGAGTTTTAGGCACTTGTGTAAAAATGCTGTAAAGTGATTTAATAAAATAAATTTACAAATCATTATTCAAGTTTAATATCCCTCAGATGCAATAAATCTCACAGTGATAATAAGTTCAGACGAGAAGATAAGATTAATGAGAGCATAACCATTAAATAAATCTGTTGAGATGAGATTTAGTGACATCTATGGTCAAGGCAAAAAGTAAAAGGAGAGAGGGTGACATCTAACCCCAGAGGCCTGAGTAAACGAAAAGAGTAAAAGGAAAAAAAAATGCATAAAATAAAGTAGCTCACTCAGTCAGGTTTGACAGAGTAACAAGGCCGCTCACAAAACCAAAGGGTCAGCAATAAAGCCCACCGACCTTTAACCTCCATTCCACTGCAGAATTCCCCAGATTTAAAGGGCAAGCGGGCACACGCTTAAGCGACCTCTCTTGAACTCTGTGCTGTCACCCACTTCGTCTGGAGTTTTTGTGGTAGACTGGCCTGTCAGTCTCAGTTTGAGATCAGCACTGGACACCAATGTCAGTCTCAGAGCTTCTTTTTAATTCACTACCGAGTCTGGCCCACTCACAACGCCTGCCTGACCAGCCCCACGGCTATTTTTAGCTGCTTCACTGCACCTCCAAAATGAGCACCAGCCTTTTCTTTTTTAGATTAGATGGCCTAATGCAGCCTCCTCTTTTGATAGTTTAGGAAAGGGGGGGTGATCAATTCATCTTGCATATTACGCAATCATCCAGTGCACTTGAACTAACTTTGTGGGCTCACGACTTTGCTTCTCATGTCACATATAATTTCCTCTAACCCTATCTTGATTCATTGCCTTGGCTTTGGTTCTTTTTATACTTTTTTTCCTTCCCTAGCTGATTTATTTATTTTTTTTCGCTCAGCAATAATTCCTGAATCTTCCATTTCTCCGGGTACCTGACAGGGATAATCTCAGGATTAAGGCTTAAAGTGTCAGTGATCTCAACTGTCAAAATTCTCCTGTAGTTACAAGTGTAAACGTATGATTACCTTTCGTCTGAGTTACCAGTGTAAACACAAAGGAATTATGAAAGCCAGAAGGAGGTGGGACTGCATGACAAGACGAATGTGAGTTTTCTTGCCGGGGTGTGTCTTTTGTTGAGTTCTCGCTACAGGGCGGATGTAACTGTTGTTTATCTGAAAAGTTTGGCGGCATGCGTCTGGACAGTGTCCAAAAGTAGGTGCATCCTCAGAGTGTGTTCTTGAAAGATTAATGTATATTGTGATTTAAATAAATGAAACAGGAAGATCAGGCGCATTCAACCTGTCACATGATGCAGATGACACAAGTTTGAATCATTGCTACATTTCTCTCCGCCATCCAGTCATCCTGCTATGAATAGAATTACACTGGCAAAAGGAACATACACATATTAAATGATGAATTAATCAATGAAATTGATCAAAAGTGACAGCAATGACTTTAACTTTTTTTTTTTTTTTTTTAATTCTGTTATTTTGAACTTGCTATGCATCAAAGAATCCTGAACAAAAAACTAATCACAGTTTCCACAAAAATATGAAGCAGCACAACTGTTTTCAGCATTGATAATAATAAAAAATGCAGCCTCTGTGATCATAAAAGACTTCTTTCAACAACATTAAAGATCTTACTGACCCCAAACTTTTGAACGGTACACTTAAAACCTTTTTTGGCATTATGACCTAATTGACATGACTTTATGCCGGGTCCAGACTACACAATATTTTTTGTCTTTTGCTATAGTCACTGTGTCAGATTATGTGATTTTAACTCAGAAATTCTTGTTGTGTTGTGGACCAGAAACATATCAGGCTTTCTGGCCAATCATGGCTTGCTGTCTTATCACCATGTGTGATGTCATCGAGAAGGCGGAACTAGTGACTGACTTAAAGGGGCTCTATGTAAGATTTTTACTTTAATAAAGCATGAAAATACCCCGATATGTTTGCAGATATTTAGGAAACATGCTAAGTTCACCTACTTGTTCCTCAGAAAAACAATGCTACAGCCAGATATTCTACTTTGAAAATATGCGTTCCGTGTCGGAATGTCTGTCTTTGTTTTGGTCTGTGTGAAACATGTGCTGTCAGTTTATCCAATAGTATTTCGACATCACAGGTTGCCAGTTGGCGGAAAACACTGCGTACTGCAGCCATGGAAACCAGCAAACAAACTGTCAGAATATCGCAGATTCTACCTGACCTAAAAAGCCTCTGCATCCATCTAAATATCTCTATGAACAACAGCATATTAAAACAGATAAATCAACTCATCAGCTTACAGTTTGTAAGTCTCCTCAGCTTTCATTGTGAATTGCGTTCCCTATTGTTGCTGGCTACCGCATCTTTGAACGAGGGGGCGGGCCAAACAATATTTTGAATTTGGACTGCAGTACCTATTTTGAACACTGGGTGTCATTATTACATAGAGGCCCTTTAAGGAAACAAGAGCGTAAACAAACAATGGTGTGTTAGCTTAATGCTAATTCCATTACTCACCAGGTTACTGAAGCACCCCCGCTATCATTTGCCAGCATTTATCTTCTTTCACTCTGTTGTGGTAGTCCCTCGAGGAAACATCATAAAGGCAGGAGTATTGTTGCCATAGCTCCAAAAACCTTTCCTCCATTGCATAATTCCACCTAGCAGCACCAATACCATTGTCTCTCTTTCGTTTCGCCATGGCTGCATCCGAAATCGCATACTTCCCTACTATATTGTCGGTGAAAAACAGTATGTGACAAAATAAGTATGTCCAAATTCACAGTACTCATAAAAGAGTAGGCAAAAAGTACCCGGATGCCCTACTACTCCCAGTGAGATTCTGATGTGTGCATATGATGGACACTTTACTATCCCATGAGGCCACGGGAGAGGATTTGTGAATGGCATTGAAGCGACGCAACTGACGCTGGTATAGGTCACATGATAATGGCAATATGGCGAATATATTATGTCTGGATTACAGTCATACTACACACACTCATACTAAGATACTTTTTTAGCAGTCATAAAGTAATTACTTATTCAAAATAAGTACCTACTTAAGAGAGTGTGGGATTTCGGACGCAGCCTATGTGTGAAAGATTTCACAGATGTGACGGACAGTCCCCATGGAGGACTGAAAAAAATACGCGGTATGTGTTGTCATCCACCATGGCACATTATACAAGATTGTCATTTACGAATCATCATGACACCCTACATCAAAAGGATCATGCCAAAATCTGGCTGATATTTGGTAGCATGAACCTGCCATTAAACCTTTTCACCCCATTTTGTCAATGCTTCAACAATGTATAAATATACAATGCCCTCCAAAAGTTTGGAAACGCCCTAGAAAAGTGGGGTTTTGGACAATATTGGCATGAATCCTTTTTAATTTGTGATAATTTTGATCAACACTGATAAGGGACAACACAAACTATGAACTATTACATAAACAGTTTATACATAAAAAAAACTTACATTTTCGATTCATCAAAATATCCACCATTAGCAGCTATCTGACCTAAACTGGGTTCTAATTGGTTCATTGTATTCTAAACTTAATTGGCAATCAATTGTTGAAGATATTAAGGTGTGCTGACCCAAAAATCTTTTACAAACCTGGGCCAAGTTTAAACCAGTAACCAGGCATCACAGCTGGCAAAGGGGCATGTCTGACTTTGACATGTATATATTGCCATTATTATGTAATCAAAATGAAAATTATTATTGCTGGTCTTCAATGATAATGTCAAGTTACTGTAATGTATTTGCACCAAAAAAAGATAAGGATTTATGCTAATATCGTCCAAAACCACACTTTGCCAAGGGTGTTTCCAAACTTTTGGAGGGCAGTGTATATATATATATATATATATACACAGTACTTTTGTCTATTTGTCTTAATGCAGTATACTGTATTGCCTGGACATGCTTCTATGATATTCAGCCATCCTAAAAATCTAATATTAGTCATCCTTTGAACATTATCTTTAATCGGCATGCTCACTAAGCCAGAGCACAGAGCATCTATTAAACTGTGGAGGGAGACGTCTATATGTTTGTGACCCGTACAGGGCGTTATGTTACGCAGGTGTGTGACCAGAAGGGCTGCTGGCAGCTGTCTGTTAAAGCACAACAAAAGGCACGAGCCCTGCAGGGTTCCACACACCAAACCACAGCCAAACTAAAATGCTATATGAGATCAGAACGACATTCCTATGTCACATGACACTGACAATCTGCGTAGGATTGCACATCAAACAGAATGACACATTCCGCCCTGAAAAGGAAAGAGCTGTGATAAGTGCTGATAATGTGATGAAAATTATCAGCGCACATGTGTGTGCATGCCATGTCAAATCCAGGTCACTGATTACTCTGATGTGAGAGAACAAAGTGAAGCACACGTAACTATATATTAGTGCAACACCCTCTTTTTTTGCCAATAGGCGTTGGGTCGGCACAGATTATTTATTCTGTTTAATCTTTATAAATGGCATTATGTGATTCAGTCAAGAAAGCTTTTACGGGAAGAANAAAAAAAAAAAAAGGAGTGCCATAGAACTGACGTTGACATAGGATTTTATATACTAATTTTCTCAATGAACTCACTGTGCACAAGCTTTTGAACAGCTTAATGCTTGTATACAGTCGTGGGCAGTCGTGGCCTAATGGATAGAGAGTCGGACTTGTAACCCAAAGGTCATGGGTTCGAGTCTCAGGTCCGGCAGGGATTGTCGGTGAGGGGAGTGAATGTCCAGCGCTCTCCCCACCCTCAATACCACGACTGAGGTGAGACCCTTGAGCAAGGCACCGTACCCCCAACTGCTCCCCGGGCGCCGCAGCAATGGCTGCCCACTGCTCCGGGTGTGTGTTCACGGTGTGTGTGTGTTCACTGCTGTGTGTGTGCACTTGGATGGGTTAAATGCAGAGCACAAATTCTGAGTATGGGTCACCATACTTGGCCACATGTCACTTCACTTCACTTCACTACACTGGTAAACGATGCATGGAAGCATTGAAAATGCATTGTTGTGGGGTTAATGTGGTTTGGTACTCGTCATCTATAGCTGTCTTTCTTCTAAAAACAGTGTAGGTGTAGAAGTCAGGGTTGGGTGAAATTTAGAATTTAAGAACTGACCCTTTAATTTATGATTGGCCAGAATTGGAATTTGAATTAAAGTAGTGGCATTCTGGGAACTGAAGTGATTCACATTGGTCCAAAATGTATAGATGGCATTCAAATAAGTCTTTGTTTTTGTCTATCTGTCTGAAAGGTCTATAAAATATTTAGCAACTAAAAAGTATTCTTAATTATTAAATTATTAAAGGGGACCTATTATGCAAAATTCACTTTTACATGGAGTTTTAACACTGATGTGTGCCCACAAAAATCCCATAAATCAGAAGCAATGTCTGAAAATACTCCGGTCCAGATTTCCCAATTTTGTTACATCACAGTATGGACAAGCCCCACCCATGACTGGTGATGATCTGCCCTATTGGTCACAGTGATTTTGCCAAGTAAGACATGTTCCTGGATCAACATATTTTGTTGATCCTGGAAAAACATTCCTATCTGAAAATTTAGTCCTAACCTTTTCCCAACCCCTAAACCTAACCCTACCCATAACTTATCCCTAAAATCAGAGGGAAATGATAGTTGAATAACACTGTTGTGGAAGCACCTAACCCAGGTTGTAAACTTAAACTTGACATAAATGGTAAACTTGTCCCTCAAATCTGATTGGTTGATTGGAAATTTGTTCCAGGATCAACAAAGATGTTGATCCAGGAACATGTTGTACTTGGTGAAATCACGCTCACCACGTCTTATATGACCAAATGCATAAGGAAAATGTCATGTCATGTCATAAAAGAAAGATGATTATATAAATTATAACTGTAATTAAAACGATACCCATATCTCTATGTAACATATATTCTTTGGCTCGGTAGGCATCCTACTACAGTTCTCACATGAGCATCTGTACAACATTTTATAGATGATCATGACAAAACATGCTAATCGATAAATTGAATAAAGTTAACTCCTCAACAACTACATAAATTCATCAACTAACTATTCAGAAAGTCCTGTTGTATTCTAAACTTTTTAACTTCTTCCTGTGTCTCTCCATCAGCGCCCGGCTCCAGTTTGAACACCATTACTGACAATTTCTGACATTTTGGCTGCGTGAGATTCTCTAGTTTTGTTGTTGCTGGAGTATCCGAAGCACAAGCTGTAAAGGCTCAACCCTCTTCTGGATAGGGGGCTGGGAGCAGCAGCTCATTTGCATTTAAAGGTACACACATGAAAACAGCGTGTTTTTGCTCGCACCCAAATAGGGGCAAATTTGACAAGCTATAATAAATGATCACTGGGGTATTTTAAGCTGAAACTTCACATACATATTCTGGGGACACCAGATACATCTTGTGAAAAGGGGCATAATAGGTCCCATTTACAGTTTTTTGGATGGATGGATGGATGGATGGATGGATGGATGGATGGATGGTCGGTCGGTCTTCTAGGTGACTGCTTACTGGCCCGGGTCAACAGTGTCCACCTCTACGAAATTGAAGTCAATGCAAGTCTGGTGGAATACTTTGCTGTTTATTGTCTACTAGGCAAAAATCTTAAAGTCCAATAGCTTCAAAAAGTAACAGCACATCTCTCCTCAACAAGATGGTTGATTTGAGGTATTCATGTCTGTAGTGCAGTGTAAGGCAAGTTTGCACACCAAAGTCTAATAGTTAAGGTCAATGTCTTTGAAAAACCCCTAACCCTGTGTGGGCATGATAGTAATCGTGATGCTTGCCTCAGCAAACAGCACTATTGGCATTATCCTTCAAGAACTAAGGACTGCTGACTACATCTAAGGATTTTTTCTGGAAAACCCTCCTTGGCTCAGCCATGTTATTTACATGCATCTGTGTTTCAAAAGGTGATTTTTAACATTATTATTGAATCAACAGCCAGTTCTCTGCTACATTTGAACAGCGTTTTCGACAGCGTTAATAAAGAGAATTTCCCATCGACTTTTCATAATTACTTCATCCATTACGTTCCCCAGAACGTGATGAACAGAAAAATTATCCGAAAAGACTGAGAGAAATGTTCTAACAAGCAATGTGGAAATTACAAGGTTTTAGCACTCATGTGTCGGAGTGTACGGCTGACTATTAGAGCGATCAGTCATGTGGAAAAGTCAAATTTGTGGCGTGGCTGCACTGGAATACAGTGAAATAGAAGAAGCTCGCTAGGTTTATGGGTTGATATGTATGTATATGTGAGTGTGTGTGCCAGTCGTAAGGTCCCTCATGCGAATCTAACTATATCCCTTCTAAAAACCGAGTGGACAGTCAATGTCACAATTCATGTCTCTCTTGCAGATTCATTTGGCTGCTGTGTCAAGTCCTCGGCTCCCTTAAAGTTGCCTACGCGCTGCTTTATTTGCTGGCCACTGACGGCTGGTTGGGAATGATGAAGCAAGTAGCTGTAAATTTAGACGTCTACAGTTGGAAATGAGCATCAGATGCCTGTAGATAAGCCGCAGATATAAGCAAGATAAGAGATTCCCATCCGAAAGGTCATTGCTACCGTTTCACGGATTGGTGTTTGAAATGGCGCTCTGGTGAACCGTGACGCGATCTGCCAAGAGCCATCATCTTCCCCTGATGGCAGGTCAAAATATCACCAGGCATATCATCATCAGATATGGGGCAATTACTTTTTTTGTTGTTTTTTTTGTTTGTAATGATTGTGACCAGTACAGTGGCAAAATTTCATCTTAGTAGCCAAGTATTTCATCATATCTTGTGTTTAAATGGAGACATCTGCTTACTGGATTATTATTTTACTTTAGTCTTCACATTCTCATTACTACAGTTCTTGGGTGCTGTTTAGCATGATGCAAAGCAAAGGAAAGGAATTTACCATGGTAACGGTCTCTGTACTGCACTGCCTCAAGATGTTTTATTGCTTTTACAAAGAAGAAAGAGCAGCGGGTATAATAAAAAGATAACAACTTTAGGGTTAAAGTTCAATAATAAACACAATAAGCTATTCTTCTGCCAATTAATATAGTTAATGAAGTTGATATTATAGACATTTAGACTTAGCTCAGTAATATAGAATTTATTTGATGTGCACTTCCAGCTGTGCATATCTTGCCTGCTTCAAATGTGACTCATCCAATCATTACAAAGCCAGAACTATCTGGGTAATTCTCACAAAAGCTGTCAAGAAATGCACAGGTTACATTTCAATGTAATGTAATTTGCATAGAGAAAAATAATCTACTAGTACCCATAATGCTTGGGTACTCGTGGCAGTCGTGGCCTAATGGATAGAGAGTCGGACTTGTAACCCAAAAGCTCATGGGTTCATGGGTTCGAGTCTCAGGTCCGGCAGGGATTGTCGGTGAGGGGAGTGAATGTCCAGCGCTCTCCCCACCCTCAATACCACGACTGAGGTGAGACCCTTGAGCAAGGCACCGTACCCCCAACTGCTCCCCGGGCGCCGCAGCAATGGCTGCCCACTGCTCCGGGTGTGTGTTCACGGTGTGTGTGTTCACTGCTGTGTGTGTGCACTTGGATGGGTTAAATGCAGAGCACAAATTCCGAGTATGGGTCACCATACTTGGCCACATGTCACTTCACTTTCACTAATGCTTTGCATTGTGACATTATTTTCAGGACAATTAAGAACATTTTAATCCAACATTTATATGTTCTCATTATGGTCAAATGTACAGTATTTTTTCATTACTATATAATATAACATAATAATAATATAATATAATATAATTTTATA